>CAUYON010005103.1:0-32892 GCA_963573935.1 Arctocebus calabarensis | reverse complement strand
CTACTATGGAGCTGGAAGAAATCAAGTTACTCATGTCTATTAGAGTTTTTCTTATAAATTGAGGTGCATTCTGGTTGGGTGCATAAATATTAATAATTGAAATCTCATCATATTGAGTATTACCGTTGACAAATAAGAAATGTCCGTCTTTATCCTTCCTTATTTTGGTTAGTTTAAAGCCTATTGTATCTGCAAATAAGATTGCAACACCTGCTTTTTTCTGTTTTCCATTTGCCTGGAATATAGATGACCATCCCTTCACCTTGAGTCTATTGCTAAGTCGTGGAAGAAGCCCAAATGCCCATCAACCCACGAATGGATTAATAAATTGTAATAATACCATGGAATACTAATGCAGCCTTAAAGAAAGATGGAGACTTTACCTGTTTTGTGTTTACATGGATGGAGCTGGAACATATTCTTCTTAGCAAAGTATCTCAAGAATGGAAGAAAAAGTATCCAATGTACTCAGCCCTAATATGAAGCTAATTTATATCTTTCATATGAAGGCTAAAACCTAACTATAGTACAAGAATACAGGGAAAGGGGAAAGGGAGGGGAGGGGAGGGAGGAGGATGGGTGGAGGGAGGGTAAATAGTGGGAGCACACCTACGGTACATCTTAGCAGGGTACTGGTGAAACTCATTAAAGGTAGAGTATCAATGTCTTTATATAGTGATCAAGAAAATGCCATGAAGGCTATCTGTAACAGTACGATCAAAATATTTCTGATTGTATATGAAGCACATTGTGCCCTATGATTCCACCAATGTACACAATTATGATTCAATAAAATTATTTAAAAAAAAAAGAAAAACAAATGACAAAAGGCAGAGTAATAGGGAAAAAGGCATATAAGGTCCCCAGGGGTGCATAAAAGCTTTGTATGGGTATAGGAGGTGATGGGAAATGTAGATAATTATTTTACAGGGCATTACATGATTATTAAGGAGAATGAAAGAACCAGGTAGACTAAATTAACTTGTAAGTCTGGAATTTGAGTGAGAGGCAGACATTATCTTGTGAAAAAATACATCCAGTTGTGGTTACATTTTTCCATCTTTGTTTCTAAAATATATCAAGAGATTTCAGGGAGGGGGTGAAAGGCAATTGTATTTTTGGTAAGAAGCTTTCTTGGATAGGTAAGGAAATTCCAGAGAGAGTCCTTCCTTGCACTAGGTAGGGAGAGGGACTCTGATTCTGAGGCCTTTGCAATTATCAAAAGCACTCAGCATGTCCATTGGGAATCATTTTCTGTACTCTAATACTATACAGCTCTCTTCTAGGAAACTGAGGGGACAATTATTCAATTCCAGGAGTGTCAACTAATGAAGACAGAAGGATGACCTATGTCTGTTAGATTGGAAGCTGAAGGAGGAGAAAACTTAAACTAGCTTAATATTAGACCAATGGTCTCGCACTACAAGGGTTCTAGATGTGGGGAGGGGGGCTTCAGCTTCTCCATCTCTGTGATACTCTTGTCTCTGCTCCCTTGTGAGTGTAGATGCCCCTTTATCAACTAAGGTAGACCCTAAGGTTAAGGAAAAAAGTTACCCATGGGTTGAGAGTTCAAGGCCCAGGGTCTGGTTTACAGAGAAATTTCCCAAATTCACACAGGCTACTAGAAAAACAATACTTGCTTTAAACTCTTTAACAATAGGAACTATCAGGGAAATTATCTGAACCTTCTCTACTCTGATTTACAACCCAGACTACTCCAACTCCAATTGGACAGTCTTTCCTGATAAGTAACTGCAGGCCTCATCCACTATCTGCCAGCTTGTGGAGGCTGTGAACAAAGTGTCTTTCTGTCTTATGGTTCTCATTTGGTGTAAAGAAAAAAATTCCACTTAATTTTAATGCTAAAACCCCACCCCAAAGTGAATATGGGATATTTCTAACATATATGTTTACTCATTGCACATTTGTTTACCTCCCCAAATAAATGTGTATAGCTTTCCCCTAAATTTGATGAATATGTATAAGTCTATTGTGTAATATGGGCCTGGTGAGATACAAAATCCACCCAACTGGTCCTTCTCTTTTCCTCTTCTAAGAGGGAGCTCCTTTGGTCCATACCTGAGACTGTCTCTTCCTGGTTTATAAACTGATACAGCCAATAGAGCTCTCCTTTGTACTAGTTAGTGATCCTGTGATTTTTTGGAGAAGCGTTTCATCCTCTGGTCCTTAGTGAAGCTGCAGCTGCTTCCACATGGGTGCTGTGGTCAAAAAGAAGCCTGGAGTGACAGTTTTCCTTGATGGTCACTGTTCTCTTTGCTGTAACTGATATGCAACATTTTAGGGAAACACAATTCCTCTGTGTCTGCCATTTCTCAGGTGTGCCAGATGAAGATTCCAAGATTCCATGCTGATTTTTCCGGGAAGTGAGGCCACCGGGGGTCATGTCAGTGGTGAAACTGAACAGTTTCAGGACATCCAGGGTGCCCCCAAGTTCCTGGCAGTATCTGATACTGACAAGGCCAGTTTGTTTCTGGGGTTGTGCTGTAAGGTTACCAACAAAGTGGTCCTCACCTGTGATTATGGACCTACTAAGCTGAGAGAGAACTGTGATGGGAAGAGGCAGGCAAAAAGCCATCAGCTTATTTTATGTGGAAACTGAACTCTAAGCACAGACTTTCATTTTTTGCTAATGCTATCTGTATCTGGTATCTGGTATTGAACCATAGGTGATCAATAAGAGACTCTGGAAGTTAAAAAAAAAAAAAGAGTTTCATCCTCATGTTGGCATCGAGATGGGCTGTAGTTGTTCTAGGTATCATATTCAGACATCACTGTATAGAGAAGAAGAAGGACCATTCTCTTCCAAATTTCTATTGCGTCTAAGCAGTGAGGAAACTTTTCCCATACACCCCTCCCCTCTCCCCGTCCCCAAGAAGATTTCACTTTTATATCAACAGACAGGAATGCACCATATACCTACCCAGTCTTAAATTGGCAACGAGACTGGGATAATCATGATTGAGATTGAGACATCTCCAGGTCTCATCCTGGAGCTAGCACTGGGGTCACCTTCCTTGATGTCATGTTGAAGTAGGGTGGGTAACTAAATAAAATTAAGATTTTGTTCATTAGGAAAAAAAGTGGGATGAAAGTCTAAGCAGGTACAACCAACTATACCTACTACAGGTGCCAATCTAGACCTACTGCATTTTCTACATAAATGGTAAGTGAAAGGAAAGTGGATCCATGTTGGGGTTGGTTGATGGCTGGCTTGAGTCCATCCAGAGGAGGGCATAGCTGGGATGGAAGTGAAAATAATCTCAATTTATGCAAGTGTGGAGTATGTGAACTTGAAAACATCATTGTAAATATATCCACAAAATCTTACTTTGCGTACAAAGATTAAAATGATGTTAATCTACTAAGTTAAAAACATTGTCAAGAATCATAAAATTTTAAAGCTGATAGGTGGAGTGAATGCGAATATTTTTTATTCTTTCATAGTATGTCTGGTCACTTTAGCTGGTACACAGAAATACTAACTCAACTCTGCAGGATCCTCTAAATTATTATTTGCACACAGTAGGGCTCTGGCAGATGAGTTTTACTACTGTCATACTATTATTGTAGCATGCACATTTATTATTATGCCAAATATATATACAGTCCGTAATAGTCATTCAACTATTCACAAAATAGGGATGCAAGTGTCCACTGAAAAATGTGCCCTCAAATCAGTAACTTTTGAAGGAAAGTTATGCATGATATGGTGCCAAGAAGAGGGGAAAGCAGTGACTATGAAACATGGTGTAGTTAATACGGTAGGCAGTGCTCTGTGAAATATCAGAGGTAATGCTGGGAATAGAAAAACCAGCTTTAAAGCAAAAATATGTTACAACTTGTAAATGTGCTCCAAGAATGCATCTGTCTTATTTTACATTTGTTCCCTTGAGAAAATCATTCTTGAATTATGCAAGTTCAAATTATACAAGGTCTGGTAAGATGCATCCTTTGTATGAAATAAGACCTCCCCACATTTTTATAACCAGAAATAATCCAACTTAAAAAAAAAAGAAAGCCAGGGCTGCCTGGCACTTAAATAAACAAGTTCCAGGTTGTCTTTTTAATAGGAAGACTGCATTTTTAGATTATATAATCTATCAGTTTGAATTGCTTAGAAAGTGCTTAGCAAAGCCCCATGTGCATATAGGTATAAAGGAAATGTTTTTCGGTGATAGTTAATATTTTCAAAGCATTTTTCTCAGACATGTGAAGAGGTAAATTAATTTCCTTGAACTGTTTAGGAGAATGCACAGTTATTAATCTAATTCCGCTTCTTATTACTGTAAAACTCGCAGGAATGCTACAATGTAATGGTCAGCTGTCAACATGATTTATGCCATTTATTATTTTTAAAGGGAGGATGTGTTTTGCATTTTGTTATTTCCACAGGATAACTTCACCAGAGTGAAATCCCATTTCTAGTTTCCACAATATAATAAAAAACAGGTTTGGCTTTTCAAGTTCAGTCGTGTGATTTGTGTGTGTACTTTCAATTTGTGATGTGTCAGCCAGTGAACAGCTGATTTAATAACAGTTAAGAACCTCTACTACATAGGAATGACTGAAGGGATGTTTCTTTAGATCAATAGTATTGCCTGGTTTTACTGAGGAAATAAATCGTTTTGCCCCAGGGTTGCCAAAAGGTGAGGTTTTCTTGGATCAATGACACAAGCCTGTGTTATCTTTGGAGAGACTATGAGACCTTAGTTCATCAATCAAATCAACTTTAATTAAATCTAATTTAATGGACCACTGCCTAATAAAAGAACACTTAAAAGAAAGCACTAGTTGAAGCACACAGGGCTTTTCTCGTCCTATAAATAGCTAAAAGATAGGGACAACTTGGTGGAGCTGGCCAGCAGATTCTCCCAACTGACGAATGTCTGAAAGTGGCTCCCTTTCCCGTATTCTCACTCAGGTCTCACCTTCTTTTTCTTTTTTATTATTTTTAAAATTTCTTTATTTTCATTTATTTATTTAATTAATTAAATCATAACTGTGCACATTAATGCATTTATGACGTACAGTGTGCTGATTTTATATACAATTTGGAATGCTTACATCAAACTGGTTCACGTAGCTTTCACCTCACTTACTTAATTGTTGTGTTGAGACATTTATACTCTACTCTCAATAGATTCGACATGTACCCTTGCCTTATGCGCAATAGGTGAGGTCTCACCAATTACCCTCCCTCCAGCTGGCCTCCCCCCTCCCCTCCCCTCATTCTCTTCTTCTATAGTTCTGGGCTATAATTGTGTTTTATCATATGTAAGTATCTGAAGAATGGAAGAAAAGTATCCAGTGTACTCAGTACTATTATGAAACCAATATATAATCACTCAGCCTTTCATACGAAAGTTCTCACCTTCTAATGCAAGAGGAAAAAGCTGCGGGTGATATAGGCAGGAGCCAAATTGATCTTTAGATTTTCACTGTTAAATATCAGGGATCAAGAAGCTGTTTCACTTTCCCTATATTCTCTCACACAACTCTGTCTTTTTTAAAAAAAATGTGGCAAATATTTTTTAGCCATTTGAAAGCGTACAATTTAGTGGCATTAGTTACATGGATAGTATTGTGTGACCATCACCACCATCTATTTCCAAAGTTTTTTCTTTCTTTATGTCTGTTTTTTTTTTTTTTTTTGCAGTTTTTGGCCGGGGCTGGGTTTGAACCCGCCACATCTGGCATATGCAGCCAGTGCCCTACTCCTTTGAGCCACGGGTGCCCCCCCAAAGTTTTTTCATCAGCCCCAACAGAAACTGTACCTTTTAAGCAATGACCCCTCACCCGCCCTCCCTCAGCCCCTAGTGACCTCAAATCTATGTTCTGTCCCTATGAGTTTTCGTATTATAAATCTCTCATATAAGTGGCATCACACAATATTTGCTCTTTTCTGATTGACTTAATTCATTTGGCAAAAGACTCATCCCTTTTATAGCATGTTCCAGAACTTCTTTTCTTTTTAAGTTTGTTTCTGGGAAACCAACCCTTGACACACAGTGGTAGGACAGTAGATCTATGGTGGTCTGGAAGGCACAGGGGAGACTTCCTGGAGGGAGCAATGTTTTCACAAAGCTCTGAAGAATGTCAGGCTTATCTGAGTAAAGCAGAGAGTAGATGGTGGCTGGAAGAGCAGGAGAAAACCCGTTGCAGAAGCAGAACCCAGGACCTTTAAAGTCCTGGCTGGAGAATTGAGCCCCAGGTGATGGCCTCAATGTAGGTGGTGCTAGATCGTGTGGAGCTTTTTAAAGACTATATTAAATTTTTGTACTGGAGAACTGTGTGTGTGTGTGTGTGTATGCATCACAAAGTATCATGTATGCATTTTGAAAAATCATTCTGGTTGATGTGTGAATCATGGATTATAAGTGAAAAAGGGCTGGGCACTGTGGCTCACACCTGTAATCCTAGCACTCTGGGAAGCCAATCCCCATAGATCACTTGAGCTCAGGAGTTCACAACCAGCCCGAGCAAGAGAGAAACCCAGTCTCTACTAAAAATAGAAAAACTAACCAGGTGCTTCGGCAGGTGCCAGTAGTTCTAGCTACTTGGGAGGCTGGGGCAAGAAGATCCCTTGAACTCACGACTTGGAGGTTGCTATGAGCTATGACGCCATGGTACTCTACTCAGGGCGATGTCCTCAAAAATTAAAATAAAATAAGTAAAACAGAAGGGAAAAAAGAGCTGGATATGGGATGTCAGAGGGAAACTATGATAGTCTAGACAAGGGATGCTTGTTGCCTGGTCTGGTGTCGTTTCCGTTGCATGTGGAAAAAAGAAATGGATTCAAGAAATCTTGCAAAGATAAAATTCTTTAAGAGAGTAAGTTTTATGTAATGTATATTTTGCTGCCATTAAAAAAGTCACCAGGCCATGGTGCTGGGATCTGGGCAGAAGGGACAAGGAGCAGCAAGGATGCCCACATTTCAGGCAGGGGCAGGCGGGGACAGACCCCTCCAGGAGTGCCCGGTTTGTGGGGGGAAGTTCCTGCGTGCAGTTCTGTCTGGACAGCTGGATGTGCAGATGCTATTTATGGAAGTGATATCGAGATCTTAGGGTGGCACAATCCCAGCCGTGGGGCTCCAGTTCAGAAGCAGGTCTTGGTTCCTGGGAGGAAGTGACAAGAGCAACATGAGGTTCTGGGAGTAAACAAACCTGGAAAGCAGAGAAGGCTCCAGTTAACAGAACTGAGTTTTGCAACATCTAACCTATCAGAACCAGGATACCTTGGCAAGGGCAGAAATAATGTTTCCATGCCCGTGTATGTAATTTTTCACAGTTTGCATTTTCCAAAATAACATGTACTATTAATGTTTTGGGACTAGGATGGACATTTCTGTTGACCAGTATAGGCAGAGATATAAGAGACGTGAACAGGAAGAGGCGAGCGCAAACTCGAGGCTCCAGCCCTCACCTGAGCTAACATCAAAGCTGACTGTGATGAAGAATTTCACGTTGGCCTTTGCCTGGCAATGTCCCCGCATGACACCTACCCCAGACGTAAAGTTATAAGTTCAAGGAAAACTAGCCAAAATAATCTAATCATTTTATTATGCTAATAAATCAAATTTTATACAGAAGTATTGGTGGCAGATGGCCAGGTCTCAGTTTTTGTTCCGTGTCCCTGGAGAATACACTGCAGAGCAGATTACTGCAGAGGCAGGATCACTCTTAAATGCTTTGGAGGTTACACTCTTGTTTCAAAGAAATCACAGACCAGACTACGAATATAAAATACATGTAAAACCACAACATCTATAAACCCTTATAATCATACAAGTCGTAAAATTATGTTTGAGGTCATAAAATAGGCATAAATGTACTGTGTATGTGGATTATAAAATGGGCTCTAATGTACTATAAAATATACCTATGTTACATTAAAAATGAAACTTTATTATGTTATAAATTTCACTCAGATCTAACATGCAGCCAAACATACAATTAACATTAAATTTGTTTAACTTGATATTCCAAGGTGCCTTTGAAGTATGCTTTTGACAGCTTGTTTTTGCGAAATCTCTTGATAATACTGTTCAATGGAAGTGGAATTATCATCTTTTTGTTTTTCCATAGAGATATCTCTTGTCCTTAACCGAAGATGCTATTTTTAGAGATGGGTTTCGCTTTGTTGCCCAGGGAAGAGTGCCGTGGTAACATGGTAGCTCACTGCAGCCTTCAACTCCTGGGCTCAGGCAATCTTGCTCCTCAGCCTCCTGAGTTCAGGGACTACAGGTGTGTACCACCACACTTGGCCCTCCAAGCAGTTACTATTCTTAGGGCTACTCTCATAATTGGACTCGTTCTTTTCATTGTAGAAGTATTTGTATATTTAAAGATAGACACTGAATAAATTGTGTGAATTTTGAGATTAGCCAACCAAATGTATTTTTTCTTTGGTGGGACGGGGAACAGAGTCTTGCTCTGACACCCTGAGTGGAGTGCAGTGGCACCTGGCTAATTTTTTTGTTTTTAGTAGAGATGGGAGTCTCACTGTTGCTCAGGCTGGTCTTAAACCCCTGAGCTCAAGGGATCCTCCCACCTCAGCCTTCCAGAGTGCTAGGATTATAGGCCTGAGCCACTGTGCACCCCACTCCAACTCAAATGTCTTTTTGACTGTCCCAGATCACACCTACTTAGTAGATTCCACGCTTCCTCTTATTATGTGAGTCCTGTGGGACAGGGGAGAAGGAGGGTAGGGGAGGGAGGGAGGTGGGGGCCCTCCTTGCCACACGCAGAGTCTGAGACTGAAGGAACCTTCTGCTCTCTGACCCTTAACAACCAGAGTGAGGAACAGGACCCTCCAGCTTGGGACTGCAGATCACCAGGGAGTGATGCAGAGATGCAGGGACAGTGGAGAGAGGGTGCCCTCTGGGGCTCAGAGTGCATGTTGGCCTTGGCCTGGCCCCCTGCTCAGTCCTGAAGCCTTTCTTCCTTCTGTGCAGCCTTGTTCCTGACCATTTCCAGGCTCTGACCATTTCTTTAGCCATCCTGTGTAGTTTAAGTGCTGACTGGTGGCCTTCCAACAACTTTCCTTTTGCTTAAGTTAGCCTGAGCCGGTTTCTGCTGCTGGCAGCTAGCTGCTATGCAGGGGGCATGAGAGGGTGAAGGCTGGAATAGGTGTGGCATGTATTTATGTGGGGTGTGGAGCAGCTGAATTTTACTGTGATGGTGAAATATTATTCTTAGGATTTTGCTGTTTACACATGGCTCACATTCTTGCAGTGGTAACTGAGTATTTTTATGGGAACATCCTCATGTTGCATTTTGTCAGGGACTGAGGTGTCAAGCTCCTTAGATCTTAACAAGGAGGGGCAGAGGTCTCAAATACTTTTCTCCCAAGAGGCCTGTGCTTTTTATAAAAGTCTTCCCACCCTTTCCCCACAGAAGAGGAGGCTCCCAGCCTTACATTAAAGTCATCAAAGGGATATTCTAGTGACTTGTTTAGACAAAGAAGTTGGCTCCAAAGCTCCAGAATCTAAGATCTACCAGTAACTACCAAATAACAGTTTCATTGAGAAAATAAAATGGTAGGTATCTTGAATGGTCTTGAGAGTCTTGGTCTCACTCTGCTTAATCGCTACACAAGGCGTTCTCCTGTGGAAGGGGCAGGTCCCATGTTTCTTTCTTCTTTTATGGAATGAATGGATTCTTCCTTCCATGGTCTACATCCAGGAAACAAATTTCCTTAAATATCAAATCTGGAAATCAAGGTCTCATCAAGGAGTTCATAGATTTAAAGTCTAGTGACACTTCTATCTATTCATTAGGTGGTTTCAAATTTGTAACTTTGGCTTTATTACACTTGCAAAATTCATCAGAGTTGGAGTTATATAAAGCAGAGTCACGTTATTAATTTACAATGTGTAATTACCTAGTGCAGCTGCCTGCAAATGGTATTCCCTTTCTGGGTATTTCTCAGATAACTAAATTTGGATCAGAATCTCCTGCTGGGTGAATATATAATTAGTCACCAAAGGGGGTTGCATGTCCCTAAGGGATATTTCTAACAAGCTATGGTAGTTAAACAGAAATACCTTTCTTCTCTCTAGGAAGAGAAAATATTTCTGTTCAGCAATTGTCTGAGAGAAAACAGCACCGCTGTTGAAGCTTGATTTGGGGACTTCCAGCTTTTATGTTGTATGCGTTTAATTTTTTCAATGCCCCATCATCCTCTGAATCCAGAAAACCTGTATTGCTCACAGCAGTATCAGATAATAGTTATTTTTACCTTCGTATGAATACCAATATATGCATCATCTTTCCAAGGCATTTTGCATTTTGAAGCTCACTTCAAAACATGAGCCCCAAAGCTCTGCTTCTATAGAAGGACGCCCACGGATCAGTGAGTGTGAAGGAAGCTATTTTTCAGAAAGAGGACGATTGGTTGGCTTATTGACACTGTCAGGTGACCTTTTGCCCTGTCTATAAATAAGACTCTGGTTTTGCTTTGAAGATCTAAGACTGTTTATGTGGAATTACATAACCGTTGGGTGCGTTCTGTGGAAGAAACCCTGACCTTGTTCCTCAGCTATGTTTTGCTAAACTCCATGAGGACATCAGCTTTGGCTCCTGATTCTTCAACTTCCAAAGTCCGCTTCTCTGTCAGAGCTTTTGCTGCTACTCCATTCTCTCCTCTGCCTAGAAAATCCCTCTCCCACATCATCGCTGGCTCTATCACTGCCTTCAAATCTCTGCTCTCACAGAGACCTTCCTGGTTCCCTCCTGAGGACGGCTGTCCCTTCCCCTACCTCTATGCCCTGCTATGCTTTATTCATCGCCCTTCTTTCCACCTGCTGTATATTCTACATCTAGTTACTTATTCTCTCTCTCTCTCTCTGACATGTTAGCTTCATGAGGACAAAGCCTTTTGGCTCAGCTTTGATGCTCAGAGGAGTGCTTGGCACAAAACTCTCAGTAAATATCTATTAAATAAGCAAATTAATTAATGAATTTATTAAGATGCATGAATCCCAGGTTCAGAAGTTATTTCTCTTGGATTATTTTTGCAGCTGAGCCTTTTCTTTGTTTTCCCTTCCCTCCCTTGCTGATTTTTCTTCCTAAAGAGAATTATTTTAAAGAATGGGCTCATGCCATTGTGAGAGCCGTCAAGTTTGAAATCTGTAGGGCAGACCAGCAGGCTGGATGCTCAGGGAAGAGGTGATAATGCAGCTTTGAGGCAGAATTCCTTGTTCTTCCATAAACCTCAGGCTTTGCTCTTAAGGCTGTCCCCTGACTGGATGAGGCCCACCACATGACTGAGGGTGATCTTCTTCACTTAAAAACCAACTGATTGGGCAGCGCCTGTGGCTCAGTGAGTAGGGCGCTGGCCCCCTATGCCAGAGGTGGTGGGTTCAAACCCAGCCCCAGCCAAAAACTGCAAAAACAAAACAAAACAAAACAAAACAAAAAAACCCAACTGATTTTAAGTGTGAAGCTCATTTACAAAATACCTTCATAGCAACATCTAATCTAGTGTTTGGTCAAATGACCAGGTCTTATAGCTTAGCCAAATTGACACATATGATTAACATCACATAATCTTTATCTTTCAATCTTATTTTCCTAAACATTTCTAACTTCACAATTCCTTGAAGGGAGTAGGTGGCAGTGGTGTGATTTTAGAAGCACAAACCTATGGTTAAGAACCACTATAGAAAATGCAGAATCATTGCTTTTCACACTAGTCCATAGGATCCATACAGACGTGTCCAGGGGTAGATGGGCTCAGCCCATCTTACAGCCGAGAACACATGTACTCCGATGTAGATTGCGTCCCCCATGTGATGCTGCCAGAAGAGGGACTGAATCCCAGTTTCCTTTAGTGTCTGCAGTAACCCTGAATGTGGTCCACGTCCTAGCAAGTGTCACAAACACTGGGACCTAGGCTCCACAAATAAAAGGAAAAATTAGGTTTAGAAACCTCTAACTCTGCATCTATCAGAGCCAGCCTCTGGCTGATAAGCTGCTCATCTAGTGATGATAATCAACCTGTTTGATAGCACCAGTGAATGGATAGAGTACATTTGGGGCTTGTGGTTTGACAAATATTCTGGTGCAATTTATAGGATTTTACTCAAGCATCACTTAGACTCTTTAAGGCCTGGTTCTAACCATCTAAGATGTCATTAGCAAACACCTTAATAACTTAACTCTTTTTCATAATCTGAATTTTCTCTTTATGGAGATAGTTTTAATATGCTGGTAAATTTTTGGCTTTGTATGCTGTGATAGTTCTTGTTCATCTCAATGTTTAGGACAGTTTAGGTTGTTTCTATCCACAAAGCCACTCTACTCCAGTGGCTAAAGAAAAATCACATGAATCAATGGAGGCAAAAAGAAAACAGTAGCCCATTAATTCTGAGGGGAATCTGGGGTGAAGGATCCTTAAGGCTGTCAGAGTTTCACCCTGTCTTACCTTAAAACTTTCTCATTCTTGAAGACAAAGAATACGGGGTGGAAGTGGGGGTGTGTGCTCGTTAGAGTGTGTGATGAGAAAAGGGACTTTGGGCAGTGGCTAGGATGGTGCAAGGTAGGAATTCTTGCCTTGTTCAGAGCCAGCCCAAATTATTTCTTTCTTACAGATGTCTTTGTAATTAATTGTCAAAGCAAAAATAAAATAAAAGGTGGTTGCATCCTGTCTCCAGTATCGTCTCATATCTGGAAGGCCCTTTGTGTTCCTCCCTTGGGCCACCTTAGCACCCCACCTAGAAAGGGATACTGTGTCCTTCCCGGTCAGTGGTTAACCCCTATTTTAAGCCTGGGATGGGGGAGACCCAGCTGCCAGGGGCAGCCAGAGAACCTACTTCCTTCCATGTCCTGAGGAATCTGCACATCTCTGGGAGATTCTCGTGACCTTTCTAAGCATTACTGACCTTAGTGTCTGTCACTGAAGGGAGAGGAATTGTGAACATCTACACAAGCATGTTTAGAAAAGCTCAAATGCTGCAGTCACAAGCATGCCTGCGACCCTGTCTTCCAGGTTCCCCAGCTGTGGTGTGGTCCACCATGGCTGCAGGTGTTGGCTATAGCAAAGACCTCTTGGCCAGGTGCAACTGGAGGCCGGGAGGCTCCTATGGCGCTGGTGAGGCCAGGGACAATGAGATGCGCCCTCCTGTAGCCAAAAGCAACACCTCCTGCAGGGAGGAAGAAACGCTTTTCCTGGCAATGTCCTTCCAAACTTCTCTGTAGCTCTACCAATGATCCTTCTTTTGCTTTTCTCAGAAGGGAGGATGATGGGCACTGGGAAAGGAAGGAGAGAGGATGATGGACGCTTAGGAAGGAAGGAGGGAGGATGATGGATGCTGGGGAAGGAATTGAGGAGGATGATGGACGCTTGGGAAAGAAGGAGGGAGGATGATGGACTCTGGGGAAGGAAGGGGAGAGGATGATGGACTCTGGGGAAGGAAGCAGGGAGGATGATGGACTCTGGGGAAGGAAGGGGGGAGGATGATGGACTCTGGGGAAGGAAGGGGGGAGGATGATGGACTCTGGGGAAGGAAGAGGGGAGGATGATGGACTCTAGGGAAGGAAGGGGAGAGGATGATGGACGCAGAGAAAGGAAGGGATTTGGATGATGGACACTGGGGAAGAAAGAAATTGCTAATCATTTTTCCTGTCTCAGCTTTTGCACAGTGTGATGGGGTCACTTCCCTTTTCCTGGTCTTTTTGTGGTTCCAGACTGTTTTTCCTTAGCACAGGCTTTCACAGTAACCCCCACCGGGCTATGTATTATCCAGAGTCTCACAATTGGGAGGGTGGACATGAAATGGTTTTATTGTATTTTCAAGAACTGCCGTCAACTCTACTGCACCACTACTTCGCACTATGACAATTTCGCACTGGGGACGACGTCCTTTGAAAATCGCTGGACTGTTGTTTTAGATTATTATAGTTGCATTTCAGTCCTGTTCATTTTTCAAAACTTTATTCCAAACTCCCTTTACAGCTTTTCTTTTCCCTGCAAGTAGTGCTCTAAGCATCTGGTTGGGAAATAAGACTACAGTACTTTTCTTCTTACAGGCACCTCCTACCCTCCACTTTCTGCATTTTTGGGGGAAGGGAGGCTTTCTCCCTCTTTCCTCCATAGGGAAAGGGGCCATTCTCATGAACTTTGCACTCCCAAAGTCCAAATGCCGCTCTCTGTCTTGGCTCTCTAGGGGTGGGGGAAGGAGGTGTTGGAACTGGTTCTGAGTAAGCCTCAGTAAACCCATCGGGGAGATGGCTGCTCTCAACTGCCCATGTCTCCTGAAACCTGGAGCATGAGGTAATTAGGGTCTTCTCTGACATCAGCTATGAGCCTCAGCTGTAATTCAGGGACAATAGGAAAAAAATAATCCACCTAACATCCTGCTGCACTTTTTCAGTCAAATGTCTACAGTTTTTCTTCCATGGACCTTTTTCCTTACACTAATTCTGCACACCCTTGGCTTCCATTCCTTCCTGCCAGGAGTCTCTGTTCCCATCACCCTGCAAATCCCGAAAGTTTCCTTTAAGCAGCAGAATGTGAACTGACCCAGCCCTCCTCTGGGCCCCCACATTTGGTCTCCTTGTCTATTGCAGGCCTTGTTTGATTTTTGCCTCACAGTGAAATGAGTGGTTTACTTATCTGCCTCATCCCCCAAACCCGTGTTTCCTGCATTCCTTATAGCGCTTTCCACGCAGCTGGTACTGAAAATGTTCCTAGGGGCATCGAGTGGCTGAAAGGAGATTCCTGATCATCTCATAGGACCAGTCCTATATAACTAGTTGCAATTTAGAATTATTCTTGTTAGCCAATAGCAGAAGTCTCATTAAATGTTGAGTGTATCAAGCCTCTCATATAGTAGTGCCATACATTTTTGACTTAGGGTTTATGAAATGTCCCGGTTCACGTGGTTTTATTTGAAACATTTCTTTTGCTTTTGAAACAGCTGAGTGAATTAGATGGGGTAGATTTTACTCTTTTTATTTTTTAAATAAGGGGGAATGTTCAGGAAGTATAAGTGACTCACCCAGGATTTCCTGGGTATTGAACCATGGCTTGTGCTCTATTACCCTTGCCTCTTTGCACAGACATCTGAAGTTCTTGTGATAAGAACCTCTTGTAACAAGGTACCTTGCAAGTCTCACACTTTCTTACTTTTCTTAAGTAAACCGCCTCCAAGTACTTGATTGGAGTCTTCAGTGACTTGGTTTTGGTCACATTCCCAGCTATTGGTGATTCACTAAGTTTATGACAGTAAGCCAGCCAGTGACCTGTCCCTGCATCTAAGTTTTTTCATCCTGAAAATGAAGACAGTAGTTACTGGCTGCCTTGAATAGTGTGGCGAAGATTAACAAGACAATGCAGAAGAGTGCCCTGAACTCCTGGGAGGAATAGCTTGGTAGAAGCACACAGTCTAATTATGATTTCCTAGTGGTTTCAAAGGACCTGTTGGAAAGGCTAGTTCTTGCTTCTGAATTTGGAGAAGATGCCTACCTAGGATGGATGCTTGTCTCTCCATGGGCAGCACATGCAGCTTCCTGCTTTTGCAGGTCTTGACGGCTCTGTTCTGATCCAGCATCACTCAGTGTACCCTAGGAAGCTTCAATAAGAGAAGCTAGAGCCCCCAGGGGTACCATCCCCCTCTTCTGTCCCCAGAGAAGGAGGGACCCTCTTTGGACAGGCATCTGATGGAGTTCTGTTGATCTTAGGGGATGGAGCTACAGTGCCTGTTGTTAGGGCAGGCTTGTGGCATAGATTAGCGAGAATGTAATAAATCTGCCTGGACCTTCTGGGAAAATTCTTCCTCCCTATCAAGAAGAAGGCCCAGAAGACCTTCTAGCTCTGCTCTTGGCTTCCTGCCATTGAATGCAGCATGAGATCTGAAGCTCCGGGCTGCTGTTGCCATCTTTCAGCTCAATGGGAAAGGCGAGAGAATTGTAGCAACAATATGGGATTTCTTATTTCTTTGCTTAAGCTATTGTATGCTTTTCTTTTACTCACAGACAGACACCCATAATTGATAGATGACTCTGTCTTGTGTCCACCACAGTCTAGTGGTTCAGGTCTGGGTTTAGTCACAGATTTCTCTGACCTGAATGCTGAATTTTAGACAAGAAAATCTTTGGTTTTTCTCACTTCCTCCTCTGCCTCGATTACCTTTGGCCAGTCTCTCGTCAGTTACTCCTCAAATGATCTATCCTGAATACAGGAATAAAATCAGAACTAGATCCAGTGCCATGTAATAGGAAGGTAAACTTTGACTCTTCTTTATTCCCATTTCTCAATTTTCTTTCTTTCTTTCTTTTCTTTTTTTTTTTTTTTTTTTTGCAGATTTTGACTGGGACTGGGTTTGAACCCGCCACCTCCAGTATATGGGGCTGGCGCCCTACTCCTTTGAGCCACAGGCACCGCCCCCCATTTATCAACTTTCTAATCCATATATTCAGAGCCCTTAGTGCCTCTGACTCTCTGCCCTGCTACTCACCTCCATCTTGACCTCCCTCTTTCACACATTAGGTCTTCACAGACCTAATTGGCATTAGTCTAATGCATCACCATCACAGGTGGCCCAGCATGTTCACATAGTGGGGTTATTTAATAGTTGCATTTTCAGAGAGGAGCTGTGAGGAAAATGCTGGAAAGTTCAAGACCCTTTTGGAGCCAAGTGTGGACACTCAGCTATTCCACCTTTGTGACTAGCCCATTCCTGAAGTGAGGACATGAATGTCTACAGTCCATCTTTTGACTTTTCCTTCTTCCAGAATCCCTGTGGATTAAGGTACATATAATCAGCCAAGACCTTCAACTCTTAATGATTAGCCACAGAGAAGAAATAAGAAGATGAACTGTTATCTCAGAATGCAATAGAACTTTGAAAACAACTATATATTTTTGATCCCTGTTTAAGGCAGAAAGATATCTTCCTAAGACTGCTAAGAAGGCATCAGGTACCTTGAGATCCTTAAAGCAAGGATAAAGTGGCTGAGTTAATTAAAGCATCCCCTAAATCCCACAAATTAAGAAGATTAATGTGGCAAGGGATACTTCAAAGACCCTTTGCCTGTAGGGATATGATTTCAAATGATAAAGTTGATTGGAGAACCTCCAAGGAATTAAGTGTTTTGGGGGAAGACCTTAAATTGGCTTTCTCTTTGTGCATGAGACAGAAGTCTATGTTTTAGTCCAGTACAGAGAAACTTAGTTCTTAAGAGATGGAAACATGTAGATTCTTAGGTAATTAGGATTCCTTCCCAGCCAAAATGAGAAAATTGGCTTTGCCTTATACTTGGAAAGAAGGTGAAGTGTGTATGGAAGCTGATAGATATTTTACCTGCCAACCAACTCATTAAGATGAATAACAAATGAATAAACAGAAATTCTGTTGAGGGATATGGCATGTGTACCCAGATATTGGTGACATATCTATGTGCACGTGGAATCTCACTTTTTCAGATCAGCAGAGTAGTTTTAGCTTTTACTTTTGCCTTTTAGGTTTCTCATTCTGTTTTCAGTGATTAATACTGTTCTGTTACTTTAAAGACCTCAAAGCCAGCTCTGGTGATTGGCTATTCATTTGGTTGCCCTGATGCAATCATTGGAGGGAATGGCATTAATAGACCATGGCATAGTTGGTCTACGGTCTACTCCAACTAGACCATATAAAGGGAAATTGCAAACATGTTTCACTTATAAATGAGGATGCAATATCCTAAAAAACGTATTAACAAGTTGAATTAAAAATGAATGTTTAATTAATATACTTTTGTCAAAATTAAATCCAATTCATGTGAGAATTAGTCACTATTTTCTTTTCTTTTCCTTTCCGTCACCCCCTCCCTCCTTCTCTGCCTGCTCTCCCCTTCCCCCATGCCCTACCGTGTCATTAATTGTCACTAATTGTCCTCATATCGAAGTTGAATACATAGGATTCATACCTCTCCAGGTGGCTAAAGGAACCATGGCTTCTAGCACACGGCTCCTTTCGCCACCTGCATCCCTGAATTCTGCCATCATCACTGCCCCAGAATTCTGCTGACCCGCCACCTTCGCATGGACCTTCTCCAATAGACTCAGAGTCCACCTCCATCTTCAGCCCTGAGTTCTAGAATTTGACAATTCTAAACCCCGCTGCTCACAGCTCTGAACTGAGGAAGGAGGAGTCTCACTGTTGTCACGTTACCTCAGGTAGAGCACTCGAGACTGGATGATGAATCTAAACAAGTACTTCAAGGCTTTCAGAGCAGCAAAAAGCAATTCCGTCTTGCTGGAGTCATCTGCGTTAGCCACATAAAAGTTCAGTACCTTGGAGAGTTTCCTAAAAAAGGATAAGAAAGAAACAATAGTAAGGCAATAGCCAACATGATACTCTGAGGCTGGGAGAAACTGTATAAGAAGGGAACTTGGCACAGTAGAAGTAAAAGTTACAGCTCTAACTGTATCTTCTAGGATATGTCCTGAACAGGGAAATTAACTTTTATCCAATGTAGAGTCCCTATCTGCAGTCTAGGTTATCTGCTTCTGCTTAGAAGGGTGGTTCTAAAAACCCTTTGTGAGAAGAAACAGAAGGGTTAAGAAATGAAAGAGGTTGCCTGAGCTCACAGGTTCAAGACCAGCCTGAGCAAGAGCGAGACCCCGTCTCTAAAAATAGCCGGGTGTTGTGGCAGGTGCCCATAGTCCCAGCTACTCGGGAGGCTGAGGCAAGAGGATCACTTGAGCTCACCAGCTTGAGGTTGCTGTGAGCTGTGATGCCACTGCACTCTGCCAAGGGCAACAAAGTGAGACTGTCTCAAAAAAAAAAAAAAAAAAAAGAAACAAACAAAAGAGGTAAAGTGATCCAAATCAGGAGGCTATTTTAATCTCTGGAATGTAACAGAGACATCTTCAGATGCTCCTTGAAGGGAGGGATTATATTTGCTTAAAAGAGTTACCTTAAAAGAGGTCTAATTCTTTCGATTCCACCCAAATTCTCTGAGATCCAAGAATATGGAGCCATGGAGCTCTACTCAGCCATAAAAGGATGAATGAGATGTTTGCGACAATCTAATTAGGACTGGAGACCATTCTCCCAAGGGAACTATCTCAAGAATAGAAATGAAAACACCACACGAACTCGCTGTTAAATTGGAGGTAACCAAAGACCACACACTCATACAGAGGGAAGGAAAACTCGGTGGAACTCAATGGGGGGAGGGGCAAAACCCCACCTAACAGGGACAATGAACATTATTTGGGTGACAGTCTCACCTACGGCTGGGACTCAAGCCATTACGAAAGCCATCTATGTAACCTAAAAGATTTGTGTCCCCTTAGTATTTTGAAATTTAGTAAGAAACCAACTGGGGCATAAGTTGAAGGAAAAGCAATAGTAAACGAAAGGTAAAACTAAATTAAAAAATACATACAGATGGCGTGGGATGGTAACTCCCTTGAGTACAACGAGAACTCGACGGGACCCTCTAGAACAGGGGTTCTCAGCCTTCCTAATGCCGCAACCCTTTCATACAGTTCCTGCGGGTCGTACTCACAGGTTGAGAACCACTGCTCTAGAACATTCCTGGTTCTAAACGTCTCAATAGATAAAACTATCGTGGGAGTTTAGATTGCTCTTTGTGGCCTTCCAGAGTTTTGAGGCTGGGAATGGTCTTAATCCTGTGCTAATTCAGACTTCCGAGGGCACTCCTATTTGAAAGTTCCTTCTGGGAATCTCTGAGCTCTTCTATAATTATAAAAAGCAAAAACTGCAAAGGAAACCTACAGAATTGATTCAGTCTGGTGAATAAATCCAGATGGCGACCACCTGGAGTGTTGAGTTTGGCCCATAGGAATAGGATGCCCCCACATGTGGCCACTGCCCTCGTGGACTGAGGCTCCGGGGTGGAAGTCACCCCATTGCTGGAGGGTCTGTGGAGAGATCAGGGCAGCGGCCGCCCTGATAGATTAGTGACAACTCCAACTTGATCTGGTACAAGCCATAGTCAAAACAAAATAAAAAAAATCTGTTTACCAATCCCAGCTAAAACCCTTTGCTCTGTTTATCACGTCATTCCGCACGATAACAGGAATGTGGGGGTGACAGCCCCCCCCCATGCCGTGATGAGCTGAGCGCTCCAGGGAGAAGTGTGGAGTGGATGTCAGTTGCTTTCCTTGTCAGGAGCCTATCAACCAAAGATGGAAGGAAGGCTACACTACAGAAAGGTAGAGGCCACTCCCACTTCTGCAAACGACAAGAAAATCAAATCTTCTCATATCCCATAAGAAATACACCTTACAAAGCACGGAATGCGGGCTGTTCTTCCATTAGATTTGGTCTTCCTTTCATGCACCATTTGATCCCCTTGGGAGCTCATGCCAATCCCACCAGTATCCAATTCCTGAGATCCTGAGTTTGGTCATCTGTTCTTGGTCCTGCTCCTAACTGGCTTTGACCCCTCACCCCGATATTCTGCATTCCTAAGGAGACATAGCCTTATCCAGAACGTAGCCTCATCCAGAACCAAAGGCGAGAACGGACCCCCGTTCCAGAGTTAGAATACTTAGATGGTTCCCTCTTTCCACCAGGAAGCTTAGGAGGAAGCATGACAGCCACATTTACAGAATGCAGGTTGCTCCTGCTTTTCCACAACCCAGCACACAGAGCACAAATCCAGTAAGTCAACACGCAGTTCCCTGGCATCATACTTACACGTACGCCAGTGTGGCGCTGAAGTGCTTGTAAATGTAGGTCTCAAGTACAGGATTAAAATGCTGGAACTTGATGTCCCCTATCAGTGAAATAATAAAAACCTGCCAAAGAGGAAATCCGTCAATAGCGGCACTGCACAACCCCAGGCATCCCGTCAACTGGCTGGAGCTTAACACCCTGGCGCCCCCTTTCCATCAATAGCGGCACTGCACAACCCCAGGCATCCCATCAACAGGCTGGCGGTTAACACTCTGGCGCCCCCTTTCCGTCAACAGTGGTACTGCACAGCCCCCCAGGCATCCAATCAACAGGCTGGAGTTTAACACCCCGGCACCCCCTTTCCGTCAATAGCGGCACTGCACAACCCCAGGCATCCCGTCAACAGGCTAAAGTTTAACACTCTGGCGCCCCCTTTTCGTCAATAGCGGCACTGCACAGCCCCGCAGGCATCCCATCACCAGGCTGGAGTTTAACACCCCGGCGCCCCCTTTCCGTCAACAGCGGCACTGCACAACCCCAGGCATCCCGTCAACAGGCTGGAGTTTAGCACCCTGGCGCCCCCTTTCCATCAATAGTGGCACTGCACAACCCCAGGCATCCCATCAACAGGCAGGAGTTTAACACCCTGGTGTCCCCTTTCCATCAATAGTGGCACTGCACAGCCTCAGGCATTCCGTCAACAGGCTGGAGTTTAACACCCTGGCGCCCCCTTTCTGTCAATAGCGGCACTGCTCAGCCTCAGGCATTCCGTCAACAGGCTGGAGTTTAACACCCTGGCGCCCCCTTTCCATCAATAGCAGCACTGCACAGCCCCCAGGCATCCAGTCAACAGGTTTGAGCTTAACACCCTGGCACCCCCTTTCCGTCAATAGGGGCACTGCACAGCCCCCAGGCATCCCGTCACCAGGCTGGTGTTTAAAACCCTGGTGCCCCCTTTCCTTCCTTGGTCATGTAGGGGGGGCATTTCCACTCTACTGCTCCGGAGTCAAGTCTCAGGATTTATATTTATTTTGCACAAATAGAGATAGTACTATGTGTCTGGCACTGTGTTAACTGGCATGAAGACACTGATCCAAGCCAGCACCCCTGGCCTCCGGGAGCCACTGTCTCAAAGAGGGGCTGACACACAAGTAACCCAAGGAACTGGTGCCACGTAGCAGGACATGTTTCTCCGGGGTACAGCCTGAGCACCCTCAGTGACTGAGCTTTAACAGAGTTAAGTCTCCCAATCTGCCCTTGTATGTCACCTTGGACCACTGCAGGTGCATACGTTACAAATGAGCACGGTGCACTTTCTTAGGATAGGAGAGAACTTGGGGTTTCCATATATGGCCCTGCCAGCTGCTCAGTCCACAAGACTGTGTCTCCAGACCTTGTCGCAGAACCCACTGGGTGTCTCTTTCCCATACACTTGAGCCTGCCTGAGTTGCGTCTTGCCTAGACAACACTTCTTCTCTTTATTTTATATCCTTAGCTTTAACACCCTCACCACTTCCTACACTTACCAACCTCTCCAAGCTGGCGAATTACCTCTCTCCTCAGCTGCCAATATTGGGATCAAAGCCTGCCCTGAACTTTCACCCCCACAATATACAAAGTAGGCCAGCTTGGTCTTTTGGGTTTCGTCCCCTCCACTGCCCATCTTGGGCTGCTTAGATGATGATATCACTCACTCCTGTCCTGATTTTAATCTTGGAATGTATTGTACGTTTAATTACTTTGTGTTACAGATTCAACTGTCTGCTGGGGGGATAATGTAACTCGTGAGGCCCAGGCT
Source organism: Arctocebus calabarensis (assembly GCA_963573935.1). NCBI lineage: Eukaryota > Metazoa > Chordata > Mammalia > Primates > Lorisidae > Arctocebus > Arctocebus calabarensis. The sequence goes on along the minus strand of CAUYON010005103.1, from coordinate 10,437 downwards.
CATCTCTGACACCTGAATTCTCTCTTACACGAACAGACAGACACACACACACACACACACACACGTGGTGGTTTTCTCGGTTACTGTCATCTTCTGCTTTATGACTAAATAACAGTAAAGTGGAGAAAGTGGCTCCCGATTGCTAATGTAATAAAACACCTTCTTTTCTCTAATGAGAAAGAGAAAACATCTGGAAAAGTGAGATCTAACAAGATACAAAGAAATAAAGGCCCGGAATAGAAGTTGTTTGCTGTCAGTGTTACTCCCAGGAATTTAGCCTGAAGAGATACATCCAGAGAGATGCAAACAAATGTTTACGCAAGAGGATATTTATCACAATTCCTCATAGTAGGGAAATACTGAAAACTATACAGTTGTGAGAGTAAACACTAGTTAACACGTTTAACTGCTTACCAGCGCATCAAACACCAGGAAGTCGTATGTCTCATTGTCAGACATTTCCATCATGATGTTAAAAAGTGCATCCAGTGTGTCTTGCAAAAACTGAAGGTAAGAAAAACACAGAGGTTATGTTTGGTGCTTTCGTTCAGTTCCATTCTGCAGAAATCTGGAGACAATTAGGTTTCGAAAGAATAGGTCTTTAAAACAGTATTTTCTTAAAACCTGGCACACTTGCTTAGCAATGTAGATAACGTTTACATTTATAATGACGGGGTTAGTTTAAAATGGTAAACGAACAATAGATACAGCAGGTGTATTTCTAACTGTGAATACATAAACCTACCTTAACAATCTCTCCTCCATTCACCTCCATCAACTTCTTCAGGTTGTGTTTAATGTTCTGGGAGTTGGAACGCCAATTTAACAAGCCCAACAGGTCCACTGGGGAGAATGACCACAAATCAGAAGCATTAGATGAGAAGGAGAAACCCAGTCCATCTCAGGACACTGCTACAGAATTCTCCAGAAACAGCATTGCTTTTAATAGCGGCTAATTCAAGATGTGCCTTACAGATGCTTCTAATATCTCCTATCTGAGTCAGAGAAAACCTTGGGGTCCTCTTTCATTCTTCAAAGAGAAATCCCCAAATTTGAGGGCAGTCATTGCTTTTGGAAAAAGGATTAGGGAAACATATACTTTAAAAAAGAAAAGAAAGATATTAAAAAAAAAAAAAAAAGACACATATGTTTTGGAGCTATCAACGTCTGTTTTCAAAACCCAAGTCTACCGGGCAGTGCTTGTGGCTCAGTAAGTAGGGCACCAGCCCCATATACTCAGGGTGGTGGGTTCAAACCCAGCTCCGACAAACTGCAACAAAAAACAACAACAAAAAAAAAACCCTAAGTCTACCACTGGTGAGTTCAGGTCAGATACTTTACCACTTTAAAACATGATTTTCTGCTTACTAAACTGGGGAAGATAATAGCAGAGTCGGTGCCTTTCTCTCTCAGGGGGGTGGAGGCTAAATGGGTGTGAACTGCCCAGCACAAGGGCCTATCGCTGGAGGGCCCCCAACTCCCCTGAAACGACAAACCCCTTCCCACCCCCCATCTGGGCTAGCAACAAGTGATCCCATACAAATCGATCTGTTCTAGTGTTTAAAAAAAAAAAAAAAAAGTCTCTCTCTGAGATGTATTTGTAACAAACCCCAGTGGCTTTTAACCTTTTGAGCCTGAATGGTTCTCCTCAGAGAAAGGAGAAAGGCATTTGGTCACGGTCACAGGGAGAAGGAACAGCTGCCCTTTTTGCATCATAAATGCCCTGGAAGAGTAGATGGTTCATTAATGCTCTTCGGCTTTTTATTAAATTAGACTGGCTCCCTGTAATTTCCACCAAGTCAGAAGAAAGCAAACGCAGGAACAATCCGCGATTATATGTCCCTGGCACGCCCCCTCCCCTCCGATGCTGGCCGCGTCCATCTCTCCGCCGTGTCCCCTCTGCCTGCTCTTGGTCCCTGCTGACAGCAGACAGCTCCTCTTGGGGTCCTGATGAGCTTTGCCTCTTTAAACGTTGGACTAAGATATTATTTAAGACTATCTTTTGGTGGAGGGGGATATAGAAGATTTGTGATCTAAACATCAGATGTCAAAGGGGATGACAACCAAGAGAACAGTGTCATCCAGGGGAACCTTCTGTGACAATGAAATGTCTGCACTAAGAAAGGCAAAAGCTGCAGGAGATCGCGGAGACTAAGGGACTGATACATATTTTTATTTATTTAACTTTATTTTTGTTATTGGTCATTGACAAATAAAAACTGTCTGCGATGTGCAACCTATGTCTACGCTGTGGAACGACTAAATCCAGCTAATTCACACATGCGTGACCTTACATCCTTTTTCTTGTAGTGAGAACCCTTAAAATCCCCTCTCTTAGCAATGATAAAGTATACGATATAGTATTAACGACAGTCTCCGTCACAACAGATCTCTTGAATTAATTCTTCCTGTCTCATCAGAGTTTTCTATCCTTTGGCCACATCTCACCACACCATTCTCATTTGATTTTAATTAATTTAAATTTTGCAAGAGACGTGTGTGTGGGAGCTACCACAACAGGGCAGCACAGGTGAAGAACATTTAGAAGAGGGGTGAAGCACACAGCAGACCGAGTGTTTAAACTACAACTTGCCAATGAACTTCCCTACATTGTTGACTTTTTTTTTTTTTTTTGAGACAGAGCCTCAAGCTGTCACCCTGGGTAGAGTGCCATGGCGTCACAGCTCACAGCAATCTCCAACTCCTGGGCTCAAGTGATTCTCCTGCCTCTGCCTCCCAAGTAGCTGGGACCACAGACGCCCACCACAATGCCCGGCCATTTTTTGGTTGCAGCCGTCATTGTTGTTTGGTGGGCCCAGGCTGGATTCGAACCCACCAGCTCATGTGTCCGTGGCTGGCGCCTTAGCCCATTGAGCCCCTTAATTTTTGACTTTGGAATAGCAAACAGAATAGCAACATGGTTCCCCTAAACAGGAATTCGTTTTGCTTTCCATTGCAAGCTAATTTTACAAACTTTCTTTGCTTTCATTGAACTCTAGTCTGGAAAGAATAATTTACGAGATTGTTTAATAGGCACTGTCCCTCTCAAAGATCCCTCCATGATCTGAAAAGTACACTAATTGCTTTGTTCAGTCTATTACCATACTTAAAATGACATTTTGGTATTTCACAGGTAAAAATTTGGACAATACTAAACAGAATAAGGAAAATAAGAATTATCCAAACTTTTAGAGTTATTCCTTTTAGTCTTATACAAATAACAATGATGGGAATAATAGTGAGAGCTGATAATCCTGCAGCATTTACTGTGGGTCAGATACTTTTGTTTTCACTTATTTTCATTTACTCCAGTCTTTGAAATATATATTGTTACTCTCGTTTTAAAGATGAGGAAACCAAGTCACCTGCTTAAGATGAAACACCCAGTTTGTGGCAGGGGTGGAATTTGAACCCAGGATATCTTGTCCAAATTGCTCCCATGTATTTAAACAAACCTGCAATCGTACCCTCCATAGTGTTAAAAAGTTTGTCAAGGGCTTGGTGCCTGTAGCACAGTGGTTATGGTGCCAGTCACATACGCCAAGGGTGGCAGGTTCGAACCTGGCCCGGGCCAGCTAAACAACAATGACAACTGCAACAACAATAACAACAACAAAAAAAGTCAGGCGTTGTGGCTGGTACCTGTAGTCCAGCTACTTGAGAGGCTGGGGCAAGAGAATCGCTTAAAACCAAGAGTTGGAGGTAGCCGTGATGCCACAGCACTCTACCCAGGGTGACAGCTTGAGCCTCTGTCTCTAAAAAAAAGTCGGTCATGTCTTTGACTATATTTTGAAATACAATATTTAGCAGTTGCACCTAGTTTATCACTTAATAACATGACAGAATTTGATTAAATTCACCCCAATTATCAGAGATGCCTGGGTTGTTTTCAGTATTTCCCTGTTATTTATAACAGGCAAACATCCCCAGACATAACTCTTCATACACATTTTTCATTGTTTATTTCGGTTCAACTTCTAGGAGTCAAATCGCTGGGCCGAATGCAGGGCCTGACGACATTTAAAATCTTCTTCCTTAAATATCATACCTCCTAACCTATGAGCAGTTTATGATATTTGCTTTTTCCCTAACAAGTGGTTATATTACTGGTGCAATTTCATCACGTCTTCTGGGGCGCTCAGAATGCTTCCTGGGTTAGTTTACGAGGAGCATCCTCTGACTTTTCCATATGGCTCAGCCCTCAGCATCACTCTGCTCCATCTAGTGACTTGCCCACATTGAAACACTATCCTTACTCTGTAGTCAACCACGATTCCTCAAACAAACCCAATACCGATCTCTTCCAAAGACCAGCCAGGATCTGACCCCTGAGGGTACCTTATACCTAAACTGTTTTGTCTATCTCTGCTCTTCCATAAAAAGAGCGTTAGGCACTGCACCCAAACTGTCTACAAGGCCAAGGGCAGTCACCCTCTCCATCGCATATTCGAGATAGAATTTCTAAAGCAAGTCCCCTGGGCAGCTAATTCTTGGTGTATTTTTAAGCAGGACTTTGCAGACATTACATAGGTTAAATAAATAAGAAGCTGTTGCAGGGTATCAAATGCCCTGATATACATAAGAGAGGTTAAAATCAGTATGAGACATGTGAAGGAGAAAGAAAGGACGCCCCTTTGAATTATTCAGCTGATTTTATGGAAAATCCTTGATTTGGGGGAAAAAATAGGAAAGAGAGAAATGTGTGGGCAGGGGCACTGAAACTCTAACAGGAACTCCTGCCACCCCTGTTGAGACAGGAGATTATATTTCTTTGTCATCGCCCCCAGCCCTTATTACCAACATCTCCCAAGTAACTGGGACTACAGGTGCCTATCACAACGACTGGCTATTTTTTTTTTTTTTTTTTGAGACAAAGCCACCACGCCCGGCTATTTTGTGTTGCACTTGTCATTGTTGTTTAGCAGGCCCGCGCTGGGCTAGAACCCGCTGCCCTGGGTGTACGTGGCTGGCGCCGTAACCACTGTGCTACGGGCGCCGAGCGTTATCACAGCTCTTTGCTGCTTTGCACGGAAGGAAGGAAACGTGAGACGTGGATTTCACAGTCTCTGCTAATGAGCACGTTTACAGGCTGTATGATACCAAAATATACTGAAATGCTTTGCATCCTGTTGTAAAGATGGACAACCACGGCTCGGCGCCTGTGGCTCAGCGGGCTAAGGTGCCAGCCACATACACCCAAGCTGGCGGGTTCGAACCCAGCCTGGGCCCGCCAAACAACAATGACGGCTGCAACCAAAAGATGGCGGGGCGTTGTGGCGGGCGCCTGCAGTCCCAGCTACTTGGGAGGCGGAGGCAGAAGACTCGCTTGAGCCCAGGAATTGGAGGTTGCTGTGAGCTGTGATGCCACAGCACTCTATCCAGGGTGACAGCTTGAGGCTCTGTCTCAAAAAATAAAAAATAAAAAAATAAAGAGGGACAACCAAATCTCACAAGAGGCTGTGCAATTTGATCAGTACTACCCAGAATAACTTCTGCAAAGCACAGAACAGGATCCAACTGCCCAATATCCCACCTCAGAAGACCTGGCAGGTGCAGCCCTGCGCGTCTAACCGAGGAGCTCGTGAGACCGAGCAGAAAGCTCACCGCGCCTGTGTTGTTACCACACCTACCGTTCTGGGTGAGCTTTGTGGAGCAAATGAGGGTGGCAATCTGAAAGCTGTCTTTCGTGCTATCCTTGTTGGGGATAAAGGTGGCCAGGTTTTTGGATGCTTGGAGCTCTTTTTCTTCCAGCTCGACCTTGGTCCCAGGCAAGGTCAGGTAGAATTTAGCATCTTCCATTTTCTTGTTGTCGCCCTAAAAAAAGGACGTATGTCAGCAACACGGAATCATGGGTGACACCTCTTACATGCAAATGAAAATAGTTTCCATCAGGAGGACAGTACATTTCCAGCATGAGAAGTGTGGCTTTCTCTAATTAAACGTAAGGTCCCTTCCACCTGTGATGTCTTTCCACGGAGTTTGGGCCCAGAAATAATTCATCACTGAATGAATCTGTGGATTCTAATTGTAAACTAGAAAGCAGAAGATCCAAGTCTATGCTAGAAATAATAAATACGTCAGAGAATCAGGTTGAATTTCATTTTCTTGAGCCCATGAAGGGCCACGGTGATATTTCTTTTGGTTTACAGAGGCAGAAACCATTTGCTAGGCCTTCCAAAACCATTTGCAAACTGAGACGTTAAGGAAAATATTATCAGGTAGATGCAACTCACAAGTGCTGCCAACTGGCAGAAACTCGCCAGATGCTGTTAGATCAACCAGATCTTCCGGCATCCACTTTGTACTTTAAAACCTCAGTAGAAGTGACAGCTCGCCAACGGTTAGAAGGGAAGAAAAGGGACCAAACCCTTAGGGAGGGTGGTATCTGGCTCCTAGAGATATGAAAACCACATCCGGCCACACCCACCACACTTGACCCAAGCCCATGCAGGACGCCAGAGAAAGCAGCCCCCAGCTCCTCACTGCCCTGCACCGCACGCAGGGGAGGGTGAGATGCTTCTAGAAGACCAGGCACTAATGCAACCCGTCCTTCCCAAAAGGGGGATAAGAAACCACAGAGCTGGGGTGACCAGAGCCCTCCAGGTTCCTCGACTTTAATGAACAAATATATCTAGTTCCTGATGTGTGTACACATAAATCTGAAAGGCGCCTGAAACGCCCATTTGAAAGGGAGTTAGCGCTTCTCCCAGCCATTTTTGGGCCTCGTTCTGTGAGCGCCACCTTATAAACCACCAGGTCGTGCCGCCCGTCCTGCAAAGTGGTGCCATCCGCGTTCATCAGCTTCACAAAGGCCACCCCGAAGGCTCGCTCGGATTTGTCTCTGGCTGAAAAGACAGAAATACGTGTCTGAGCAGCGTGGAAAGACACCAGAAATGGGTGGTCGTGATGCCCGATTTCGGTTCTGCTCTGGGGTGTGACCTTCAACCACATTACGATAAACACACATCAGTTCGCTGTGAAAACCACACACACTGTGCTGCTGAGATCGTCTGGAACCCCCAAGTATGCTCCTCTTTCTACATTCCCTAATCAAAGACACCAGAATCCACCTGATAACCCAACTCAGAAATGTAGATTTCTTTTTTTTTCTTCAGATAGAGTCTCACTACGTCGCCCTCGGTAAAGTGCTGTGGCGTCACAGCTCACAGCAACCTCAAACTCTTGGGCTTAAGTGATTCTCTTGCTTCAGCCTCCAAGTAGCTGGGACTGCAGGCGCCCACCACACTGCCTGGCTATTTTTAGAGACAGGCTCTCATTCCTCCGCAGGCTGGCCTCGAACCTGTGAACTCAGGCAATCCACCTGCTTTGGCCTCTCAGAGTGCTGGGATTATAGGCATGAGCCATGGCGCCCGGTCCCAGAAATGTGGGTGTTGATGCCAACTCCACCCCATCTCCACCCCATGGCCTGAACACCTCGCTAGTCCTCTGTCTGTACCCGAGTTCGGGCCACCAGGCCTCTTCCCTTTGTTGCTACAAGGCCTTTCTACCTCCCGTCTCCAGCGCTCTCCTGCCCAGTGCTTTCTCCCTGCCGAAGTGAGGTTTCCAAAATCCAGTTCAATCCACGTCTGTTTCAAAGCCCTTAAGTGAGATATCTCAGTATCTGTTGTCCTAAAACAGACTCTGCAAGGTATTTGTTCAGTGCGCCTTCTGACATAAAGCGATCAGCACAGGCCTGGAAGCCCAGAGAAATTCACGATAAGGATTTCCTTGGCACCAGTGAATTCCAAAATAAAGTTGCCAAGTATTTCGGTTCCAAGTATCTTCCTCTCAAGATCCACAAAAGGGCTGTCAAGTGAGAATGCATACACATATGTGTATGTGTGAACATGTACACATATCTGTATGTTCGTGTATATGGACATGTGCATATTTTTTTAAGACAGGAACATGTCACTGATCTCCTGAAACTTACATTCCTGAGATGACCTGTGTCGGAAGGTGAACCGTACATGGCAGTGTGTGACCTCTTCTATAGCAATGGACACCTGCACGGAAGGAAGAAATTAACAGTTTACCGATACATAGGGTTTTCTACGCATCGTACAAAATTAGGTTCAATTTTAGTATCTTATGGCATTAATTACTGTAGGGGAAATTTGATATGAGGCAGGAGTGTCCACCTTTTTTATTCTTTGCTGTGCATTGGAAGAAGGGATGTCTTGGGCCACACATTAAATACACAAACGCTAATGAAAGCTGATTAGAAAAAAAAAAAAAAGGTCTGCACACACATTTCCTGATATCCGGCACCACAGATAAGGGAGAAAGTCCTCACAAAATGGGCACCTGCCACAGGTTGGACACCCCTTACTATGAGGTTTCAGTCAAAGGAGCTATTTCAAAACCAAATGAATCTCAGAAGATCATCTTGCTGTTTACTATAGATTCTGAGTATAGAGGCATTACGAATTTCTAGGAATTTCTTTTTTTCTCTTCTTGAGACAGAGTCTCATTTTGCCGCCCTTGGTAGAATGCCATGGCTCACAGCAACCTCAAACTCTTGGGCTTACGTGATTCTCTTGTCTCAGCCTCCCAAGTAGCTGGGACTACAGGAACCCACCACAAAGCCTGGCTACTTTTGGAGACAGGGTCTCGTTCTGGCTCAGGCTGGTCTTGAAGATGTAAGCTCAGGCAATCCCCCCACTTCAACCTCCCAGAATGCTAGGATTACGGGTGTGAGCCAGCGTGCCCAATTAGTAATTTCTCAAGTATGAAACAGTAAATACTTCAGAGGGAAAAGACTGGTACTTTGAGGTCTACCTAGGACGTTTCATTTTATATTGATACAATAATAACTAGGGTCTATAACAGAAGGAAAAGATAAAACACTAGGGGCACAGAAGCTTTCCTGCTGCTCATTTATACGGGGTGGGGGAGGCAGGGAAAACAGCGCCAGGAGGCAATGAAGAGGGTGGAGAATCTGCAGTGAGCAGTTAAATCGTGGCTTGATGATAACTAGATTGAACATTATACATGTCTCTAAAAATACATGTCTGAAGAGATACGTAGTTTTAAAAAGCACCACACAAATTTATATAAATAGCATCACTCAGAACATATGAACTATATAAAATTGTTGAAATGGTTACTTCTAAACTGAGAGAGGAGTACAATTTATGTTTCTTCTATGAAGTGCTCACATGACTTCAGAAAGAGCTACCGGAATGATGGGCCCATGGGCTCACGCCTATCATCCTAGTACTTTGGGAGGCCAAGGCAGGAGGATCTCTTGAGGCCAGGAATTTGAGGCTCCAGGAAGCTGTGATTGTACCAGTGCACACTAGTTCGGGTAACCAAGTGAGACCTTGATCCTCGCTCAAAGAAGAAGAAGACAGAGAAGGAAAGAAAGGAAAAGAAAAGGAGAGAATTATTACAGCCTGAGATTCAGAAGCAGTCTCCAGTTTAGACTCTGACATTCGTCATTTGTAGAATCCTGGCAAGTCGCTTAACTTCTTTGCATCTCAGTTCCTAATCAGAAAAAGGGACATTACAACACCTGTTGCTTCAGCTGCAGAGTTATTATGGGGCTCAAAGGACATGACGGATCTGAAAAGCACTTTGGAACTTGTAACACACATATTTAAGTTGAAAAGAGGCCCAGAAAAGTTGGTTAGAAGCCAAGAAGAAAAAAATGTTAGGAGACTGCACGCCCAGTGTAAAGATTTCCATTTGGTTTTGAACCATCTTGGCAGCCTCTTCCATCACCGCAGCCACAAGTCTCTCTGTTCAAATTTCTGTACACTTGTGAATGAGAACGTTATGGGGGAAGGCTGAGTTTATGAGATACGTGCTCTTATAACAGAACTGAATGACCCATTCATTTCTTACTGCACACCACAGGCAACTCACCTAAAACTTCGGGGTGAAGTAGGAATGATTTGGGGCAAAAAGAAGACAGGAATCTAAACGCAGTTTATAATAGAGGACAAGGGTCACAAAAGACTCATTCTCACCTTGACAGTCTCATACCAACAGGGCTGCTTGACTTGGTAATAGACCACCGATTTGTATTCTGAAATGCCTTCGTACCCAGCACCAGGATGAATCGCTTTCTTTGGATGGAAAAAGAAAAGAGGAGATAATTTTGTCGGGAAAACTAAGAGGATACTTACAACATACCATGCAAAAGCCCACTACTCCCAACATGTCCACAAAAGGGCATCTGTAAGTTAAATTTGGGGGATGAAGAATAGAGACTTTCTACCACTTTATCTAAGTGTATAAATCAGCTAGCAGCTAGGGGACCCAGCACCGTCAGAACAGTCCTTTGTCCTCTTTTTTTTTTTTTTTTTTGAGACAGAGCCTCAAGCTGTCACCCTGGATAGAGTGCTGTGGCATCACAGCTCACAGCAACCTCTAATTCCTGGGCTCAAGCGAGTCTCCTGCCTCCGCCTCCCAAGTAGCTGGGACTACAGG
>CAUYON010005101.1:0-38789 GCA_963573935.1 Arctocebus calabarensis | reverse complement strand
CTGGTTGGACACCTTATGAGCAGCCATGCTGTACTCAAGTCTACTGCTCCTAAGTGCCCTGGTGCCCAGTGTCTGACATAAGTTCTCGCTCATCTTCATATTTACTCTGGAGGCCCTGGATATGCAGGAGGAACATACAGTCTGGCACATGAAGCTCTCAAGAAATGGAAGTATCACCCACACACCTCAAGACTTCCCCATTCCAAAATAACTTCTCCTTCTAGAAAACACACAACCTACCCATTCATACCTGCTGATCCTGAGTTCAAAAATTTATGTGAGAATTCCCACATCTCAATTCCTGAAATCCCACCACACATCTCTATTCTTAACCTTGGTAAGAACATGCAGAATTGGATGGTAGTAGTTCACAGCCTAATGGGCAACTCACGTGCTAACCCCTCTGCCAGCTGCTCTGGCACCACCTCGGCTGGTGTCTCTGGCAGGTGGGAGCCCAGGCACTGATGGGTGCAGCAGGGGGGGCTCTGGCTCCACCTCCAGCTCTGAGCTGGCAGCGGCTTTCAGGCTTCTCCATGGGGGCTGGCCTGCAGCTCCCGGATATTCTAAGAAAGTTTCCAATGTTGCTGGAGGACACACACAGTGGGATTCAGAATTCCTGGAGAATTGCCTTTGTGAGAAGCTAGAAGTATTTCTTTAAATACCATCTCTTAGGGCTGCGTCTGTGGCTCAGCGAGTAGGGCACCGGCCCCATATACTAAAGGTGGCAGGTTCAAACCTGGCACCAGTCGAACTGCAAAACAGAAAAATAGCCAGGCGTTGTGGCAGGCGCCTGTAGTCCCAGCTACTTGGGAGGCTGAGGCAAGAGAATTGCCTAAGCCCAGGAGTTGGAGGTTGCTGTGAGCTGTGTGATGCCACGGCACTCTACTGAGGGTGATAAAGTGAGACTCTGTCTCTACACACACACACACATACAAAAATAAATAAATAAATACATAAATAAATTCTATCTCTTAGTTTTTTCAAAGAAATATCAAGAAACCATGAACAACATTAGTAATGAAGAGTTTGACTGCCACTTGCTTGATGAAGGTTTTACTGCCAAGGTCATTCTGGACAAAAAAAATCAATGAAGTTTCCTCTTCTAATGATAAGGATGCCTTCTATGTAGCAGACCTTGGAGATGTTCTGAAGAAATGCTGAAGATGGCTAAAAGCTCTTCCTGGTGTCACTCCCTTTTATGCAGTCAAATGTAATCACAGTAGAGCCATTGTGAAGACCCTTGCTGCCACTGGGACAGGATTTGACTGTTCTAGCAAGACTGAAATACAACTGGTGCAAAGTCTCAGGGTACTTCCAGAGAGGGTTATCTATGCAAATCCTTGTAAACAAGTGTCTTAAATTAAGTATGCTGCCAATAATAGGGTTCAGATGATGACTTTTGACAGTGAAGTCGAGTTGATGAAAGTTGCCAGAGCACATTCAAAGGCCAAGTTGGTTTTGTGGATTGCCACTGATGATTCCAAAGCAGTCTGTCGACTCAGTGTTAAATTTAGTGCCACACTCAAAACCAGCATTCTTTTGGAACGGGCAAGAGGTAAATACTGATGTCACTGGTGTAAGCTTCCACATAGGAAGTGGCTGTACTGACCCTGAGACCTTTGTGCAGGCAATCTATAATCCGGCTGTGGCTTTGACATGGGAGCTAAGGTTGGTTTCAGCATGTACCTGCTTGATATTGGTGGTGGCTTTCCTGAATCTGAGGCTGTGAAGCTTAAATTTGAAGAGATCACTGGTATAATCAACCCAGCTTTGGACATGTACTTTCTATCAGACTCTGGAGTGAGAATCATAGCTGAGCCAGGCCGATATTATGTTGCATCAGCCTTCACACTTGTAATTACTATCATTGCCAAAAAAAATTGTATTAAAGGAGGGTGGAGCCTGTGGCTCAGTGAGTAGGGTGCCCATCCCATGTGCCTGAGGTGGCAGGTTCAAACCTAGCCCTGGCCAAAAAATATAAAAAAAAATAATAATAAAAATAAAGAATATTAAAAAAATAAAATAAAAATTGTATTAAAGGAGCAGATAGGCTCTGATGATGAAGATGAGACCAGTGAACAGACCTTTATGTATTACATCAATAATGGAGTATATGGATCATTTAATCGCATCCTTTATGATCGTGCTCATGTAAAGCCCCTTCTGCAAAAGAGACCTAAACCAGATGAGAAGTATTATTCATCCAGCATATGGGGACCAACATGTGATGGCCTTGACCGGATAGTTGAGCACTGTGACCTGCCAGAAATGCATGCTCTTTGAAAATATGGGTGCTTACACTGTAGCTGCTGCTTCTACTTTCAGTGGATTCCAGAGGCCAACTATTTACTATGGGATGTCAGGACTGACATGGCAACTTGTGCAGCAAATCCAGAACCCCGACTACCTACCTGAAGTAGAAGAACAGGATGTTGGCACTCTCCTTGTGTCTTGTGCTTGGGAAAGTGGAATGAAACGTCACCCAGCAACTTGCGCTTCAGCTAGTATTAATGTGTAGATATCATTCTGTAGTTGTTAACTGCAAGTTTAGCTTGAATTAAGGGATTTGGGGGACCATTTAACTTAATTATTGCTAGTTTTGAAATGAGAGAGAGTAAGAGTCTTTATAAGAGTAGGGCTGGGATAGATGCAGCAATCTGTAAGATTAGGAGATGGGGGTCACATATCTGTGTTCCTATGGAAACTATCTGAATATTTGTTTTATATAGATTTGTATTCACTTTTCAGACATGCTATGAAAGAATACCCCTCCTGCATTTGTAGCATTTGTAGCTTGTACAGTGGCAGAATGGGCCAAAAGCTTAGTGTTGTGACCTGTTTTAAGAATAAAGTACCCTGGGTGGTGACTGTGGCTCAGTGAGTACGGTGCCGGCCCCATGTACCAAGGGTGGCGGATTTAAGCCTGGCCCTGGCCGAACTGCAACAAAAAAATAGCCAGGCATTGTGGCGGGCGCCTGTAGTCCCAGTTTCTTGGGAGGCTGAGATAAGAGAATTGCCTAAGCCCAGGAGCTGGAGGTTGCTGTGAGTCATGAAGCCTACAAGTGTGAAAGCACTCTACCTAGGGTAACAAAGTGAGACTCTGACTCTAAAAAACAAACAAACAAAAAAATAATAATAAAGTATCTTGAAATTAAAAAAAATGTGGATACAATTTACCAAGTGGAACTGGCTGAACTGCAGAATTGTGACTCTCTGAAAGATGCATTCAAAGATGTAATTTTTATGCATGTCTCCCCTCTGAGACATATCCTAATCTCAGGAACCATGCACTCAAAATGGCAACCATCTTTGGCAACACTTATGTCTGTGAACAGACATTTTCCAGAATGAAACATCTGAAATCTCCAATGAGATGTAGACTAACTGTTGCACACTTGCATCACTTGTTACGACTAGCAGTGACAAATATGGAACTGGACATTGACCATCTCATTAGTCAAAAACAGGCCCATAGTTCCCATTGAAATACTGGTAAGTTTGTTGATTTAACTTTATTTCTTCTTCATTTTAAATATTATATTTGTTCCCATTTTTTTTTACTTCAAAATAAGATATGTACAGTGTGCATACGAATTTGTTCATAGTTTTTTTTTTTTTTTTAAACTGTAGTCTGGCCCGCCAATGGTCTGAGGGACAGTGAACTGGTCCCCTGTTTAAAAAGTTTGAGGACCCCTGGCCTGGATTCTTAGTGTGGTTTAGAAGCCATCTTGAGCAAGTACATTAATCTTTTGACTTAATTTCTTCATCTTTAAAATAAGGAAATTTGTGAGTCAATATGTACATAAGAAACCTTGAAAGTGCCTGGCACATGGTAACACTCAATAAATGCTAACTATTATTTTAGATTGACTAATGCGTGAAGGTCTGAGAAGCTTTTTCCACAGTCAGAGTGAGAACTTGTGAGTACTTGAACCAAGGTTGTGATAGAAGGATTTTAAAGCCAGGGTTAATTTTGAGACTTATGAGGAGCTAAGACATGGCAGGACTTGGTCTCTGATTGAAGGTTTGGAGCAAGGAAGAAGATTTGCAGTGGAGAAGATGTGCCATCCCTCAAAATGGAAACTGGACAATTGAAGATAGCAAATTCAGTTTGAGCTGCATTCAGGTTAAGGTGCCTATGTACATCTAGGTAGGGATTCCCCCCAAACAGCGGGGTATATGAGTCTGAATTGTTGAAAAAAGGTGACCTGCTATAATGTATCCCTAACCCATGAGTCTGGATTAGGGGTTAGGGCAGAAAGTAGAGCCGAGCATTTAAAGGCTATGAGACAGGTTGACACAGAGTCTGTAAAAGTCTCAGTAAGCAATATTCTAGAGAAAGCCACGTGGATCAGGATAGAGGTCCAATTTATGCCAAAAGAAAAATACAGTGTTCCCATTGCAGATGGTCGGTGACCGCTGATAGTGAAGAATGTCTTTGTTACATAGTGGGAACCTTTAGGAATTTTAGATACAATTTCCATTGTGTTGGTCCAAACACTAAGTCTTTGTCATTGATTACGTGCACGCACAAACAACAGTCATAAAGTTTTCTACTAAAATATTTTGCCCAGAGCTAAACAGAAAGTTTAGCTGGGCAGAAGTGTTATTGCAATCAGCATGGTTTATGTCTGATCCCAACCTTGGTTGATTGTTCTGCCTCAGAAGTCCTGGCAGAGCATCGCTATGTGGCACCATGCCTCCCTGGCAGATGGGAATGAGTGTAGCTATTCAACGATTCGGTATGTGCATCAGTTTTCACGATCAAGGCAGGATTTTCTGTGCAGAGTATCTAGGCATGAGGGTAAAAGGATAAGATGCTGTTACATCTCTAGCACGGAGACGGATTAACGCTAAAAACTTGACAACTGCTTATGCAAGTGAAAAATTTGTATATTTCAGTCTGGATTTGTGTTCATTGGGGAACTTATGATAATGAAGCCTTTTTTGTCCCACTTCAGCTCCCTAGAGGAAGAACACATACAAATCCGTTTAAGACCTAGCCTGACTGTTATCTCTGAGCAGATGAATCGCGTGTAGAAAGGGGAGGATGGATGTTTGTGTGCACCTCATGGCACATTGTTTCTGCAGAAGAAAGGACAATTTTGCAATTTCCCTAGAGGTAAAGGGAAAGAAGAAATTAAAGAAAAACATATAAAATTTGTTAAAAGTTTCAAATATATAAATAATAGTAAAATTTTGACCACAATGTCAGAATGTTACGGTTATAGTTACACATTTAGATTGAAAATGAGAATTCAAGAAAATTTTAAGGCAATTAAATTTTACTCAATGACCTTGATTTTTGGTTAAAATTGTGAGTGGCTTACATTTTTAAAATTTTCCTTTCAGTATATTTTTATGTATAATCATAATTATATATGTGTATTTATTGCTCTATCACAGGACATGACGTAATCATGTATTTTGCTTTTATCTTTGTGAATCAGGAATTTAGGAATTTGTGTCTGCTGAATGTGGTGTTCACTGGGGTGGGAGGGCTGGAGCCCCATTTCCTAGGGGGCATCTTCACTTGTGTCTGCCCTGGTCTCTATACCTTTCTCTCTGTCCTTATCCTTCTCTGTGTCTCTGTCTGTCACTCTCAATATCTGTGAGGTCTTTTGGGCCTTTCCCTACATCCTGGGCTTCAGAGAAGGATGGTGTCAGACTCGTGTTTTGGTATAAAGAGGCAGGAAGCAAATGTTTTCAGGCTCCATTGGGTTATGGCTGCTGCGATCCTGGTTTCAGTTTTACAGTGTGCTATTGGCCAAAGCAGAGGGTGTCCCGGTTCCGAGGGTGCAGAGATAAATGAAGAAATCATCTCCAAGTGACTGTTGCACTATAATTAGTGCAGAGTATTTCTGAGCATGACTCTGGAGACAGAAAGAGCTACAGTCAAAGCTGACCCTGATGCTGACTATCCCTACAGCCTGGGAAGTGAGTTTCATTCTCTCAGCGACAGTCTCCTCATCTGTAAACTTACCTAATGATAGTAGCTGCTCTATCATGTTGTTTCTGCGACTAAACAACCATGTGCAAAGCCTCTAGGAGAGTGTCTGGACCACTGTGAGCAAGAACCATTCAATGAGTGAGTGGATTTCATGCATGGAAACAGACAATGGCTTTCGAGTGTGCAATGAGGCTTTATTCCCAGTAACGGCCTGGACCTGAATTGTGGCCACAGGTAGATTGACCAGTGTGAGTGTGCCAGTCTGCTAAGCGTGCATGTCCATGTTCTCCCTAGAAGCCTTCACATGAGCAGTGGTAAAGCTTCCTGTATGTTGAGGGGTTGAATTGATTCCCGTGTCATAGAGAACTAACTTACTGAACAATAAGCAGTGTGCTAGCTGCTAGTAACCTCAAAATTATTTGAAAAATCACTCAGTGAAATGGTGACTACAATTTAGGCACTAAGACACTTGGTGTTCCGTGATTAGGTGAATTTCAAATATATATATATTGAAATATATATATATATATATATTTTTTTTTGAAACAGAGTCTCACTATGTTGCCCTGGGTAGAGTGTCGTGGTGTCTCAGCTCATAGCAACCTGAAACTCTTGGGCTTAAGCAATTCTCTTGCTTCAGCCTCCCAAGTAGCTGGGACTACAGGCACCTGCCACAATGCCTGGCTATTTTTTTATTGTAGTTGTCGTTGTTGTTTAGCAGGCCTGGGCCGAGTTTGAACCCGCCAGTCCCTGTGTATGTGGCTGGCGCCCTAGCTGCTGAGCTACAGGTGCCGAGTCTAATTTGAAATATATCTTGATATGTCCTCTGAATTCAAGGCCAAGAAATTCCAGGATGGTACATTTGGTCAGAGAAAATGGAGGGCTGGCCTGGTAATTTGCTAAATAAAGAACCTAAAGGCTCAATATTATACATTTATTAACTTTTTTGGTTATATTAGAATTGCAAGTAGAAACATTCAGTGTAGACAATTATAAATTAATTCTGAGAAACCTAAATCATTCTTGAAAAGTTTCGTGCTTAGAATTTCAACAAAAGCTTCAGAAAAGGTTTTCAACAAAATCTTCTCTCAAAGGATTTAGCTGTGTGTGCTGCTCTAGATATGAGGCTGCAGCGCCTGAGACATGGGCGTGTGTGTCTGTGACCTTGAAAGCGCAGCAGGGTGCTCCGTTGAAAAGCACCCATGTTCTGTTTTTCATGCTGCCTTGCCCCAAAGAGCTCCCCAAGTGAGGGTCTTCTTTAAAAGTCAACATACACGAAGTCCTGTGCTCAACTGTACTTCGCACAGCTCAGCATGAAATAAGAAACAGGTGCTGGGAGAGGTCCATTTAGAAAGATGTCTGAATTTTAACACACCCTGTGAGTTTTCTGCCAGTTGTCCCTTAAGAAAAAAATAACCTCTTGCTTATTCAGTAAATGTTCTTCTAAAGCACTCAGGGCTTTATGGCTGGCATCGATCGGTACTTAACCTGTTTAATAAAGCTCCAACACATTCCTCATTACTGAATCTGTATTTCTTTATGCTTGTTTTCTTTTTTTATTTTCTCCCTTTTTATAATTTTCTAAAATCTTTCTCTTCATGTGTATCTATTACTCTTTTGCCTCCATGCATTTTGTCTTAAGCTCCATCTATTGGACTTTTCCAGTATTTATCCTCCTTAATGATCACAGCCCCACACCGGCCACAATAGCCACAGAAAGAGCTGACATCTGCTGAGCTTTTACTGCGGACAGCAGCGATTCTCAGCAGGTGTGCCGTGGCACACTGCGAGGGGCTCTTGGGTGTGCCCCCCAAATTTTAAAGATCATTAATTAACTCATTTTCAAAAGAAGTTCAAAGCACGATATATGTTTTTTAACACTTTTTTTCTGATCAACCTAATTTAAGTGTGCCACGGAAGTTCAACTAGAAGTTCAAATGTGCTGTAAGATAAAAAAGGTTAAAAAAACACTGATGTATGGGATACCTGCCTTTCTTCTTTCTTTCTCACCATGCTCTTGCCCCGGACAGAGTACTTTTGTTGTATATTTTGAATCACGGACACTAATTTGTCTCCTTTTATGCTATTTCATACTCCTATCAGAGCCATGACGAAAACCAAGAGCGCCTTCTCTCGTTTTGTTCCAACGCTCAAAATGCAGGAGGAAAAAACCATCTTGGAGCACAAGGACAAATACACTCACTGTGTATGCACTTTATCTCAGCATCATGTCTGGGTTTATTAAGTCATTGTTTTACTTCATTGTTAGCATGTTGTGGCTGAAAAAGGGAGAAAGTTTCCTTTTCCAGTGGTGACAGCCTCCACGTGGGAACACGCCTCTCGCGAAGGATCTCTTTGGTCCCACTCCAGAAGAGGAACAGAGGAAACATAAGAAGAAGTGCCGGGTTCAGATCCTCAGTTCTGACTTTATGGATGTGAAATGCCCATGACGTCCAGCCACGCACAAACAGTGGTTTTGTGTTGTTTGTTCTACCGTCCTCTGCCAGCCCACAGGAGGAAAATCAAGGCTCACAGAAGGATGTTCCTTTAGAAGGAAGCAGCACTAAAAGTGGCCTGTTGAATGAATGGGAAACCATCCCAATAAATACGTATTTGGATATGTGTATACACACAAACACATACACATATATATATAAAGAAAAAGGAGAAAATTTCCCTTCTGCTTTCTTCCTACATGACATGAAGCATCTTTTATAGATTCAGTTGGGGTCAGGGTAAGTTCGATCTGTGCTATTTTTTTTGCAAAAGTAGTAGTCCAAGCAGTGATAGGTTGAAATGACGTGGATGAACACTTGAGCAAAGAGCTCCCAGACTGCCTTTCTGTCATCTGGTGGGCCCACTGGGTGTAGAGAATTTGTGGGGGGAGGAACTGGGACTACAGGTGCCCGCCAGAATGCCTGGTTACATTTTTTTGTTGGTGGTGTTGCAGTTTGGCTGGGGCTGGGTTCGAACCCGCCACCCTCAGGTGGCAGGCCCACAGTATATGGGGCCAGCACCCTACCCACTGAGCCACAGGCACCACCCTCTGGTGTTTTCATTTTTTAAATCAGGCACCACACTCTAGTGTCATGTTGGAGTGACAACCTCGGAAGTGAAAACTTCGTTCTTTTTCAGAGAGTCCATCCTTGATAATTCTTTCATGCCTGATACTTTTATGAAATATCATCCTCAGAAATACACCTAGATCTCTTCTGTACAAGTATGAATTATGAGAGTAATAAGAGGTTTCGGCTTTATCGAAAGCTTTAAAAATTGAAAACAGAGGAGATAATAATTTCAACGATCTTTTGAAAATGGTATGATTAAGTTGATTTAAGAAGTTCCTTCTATTTTTTATTTTAATTTTTTTGTTATTGCCTGAGCACAACCTACTTCTCTGTGAAACTTTTATCTTAGCTGTCAGGGCTGGACATAAGCAAAACTCAAGCAATTTGTATTCTAGGCAGAAGCACAAATTCATCTGTAAAGAGTCAAAAAATGGAAGGAAGATACCATGAAGGTGGCCTGAATGAATGAAATGAACAAGAAATTGCATGGGGTGCCTTTTAACACATCTGTGCTTGGGACCTACCACTGCCATAATTGGTCCCCTTGGAGGCTCAGAGTGCCCTGCTTGACTTCAGAGGGGGAAAGAGGAAGGGAGACAGAAACTGAAGTGAATTGCATCAGACATCTTCCACCTGTTATTTTAGCTAATGAAACCAATATAGTTATCCAACATTTACAGTGAATGAAGTCATGTGACTACTGTGGTGCAGAGGCAGGATTTGAATCCACATCTGTCCGTTAAGTTTTTGTTCATCCCACTGCATTTTGTTGCTTCCCTGAGAAATTTTGTGGTTAGAGTTTCCTCCTCAAATAATCGGAATTACTGTAACATTGAGGCAGGTAATTTTCTAGCTCTAGCTGGAGAGTAAAGGAGTTCTCACCTACTCTTTTCATGTGTGTCTGTGATCCAATGTATTAGATTTACTCATTATTAGATAAACATTTAAATTGGATGATATCTGCCTAATTTTGCACATAGAAAGTTGAACTGGCTAATGTTTTCCTGGATGTCTGGATATAATGATTTATTGTCTTATGAAACTTTCATGTTGTAAAGGCAGTTTTTTCTTTTTGGCGGTGATGGTGGGAGGGTACTTTGCATTTAGTGATTGTTTTAGGTATTTTATTTGTTTCTCAGAAGTTCTCATCTAGTGGCTGCCCAACCATGTCCTGCAGAAACTGTCAGCTCGCCTAAGCAGCCCTCTAATTTCAATGCTCATGGAGTTTCTACTCACTCTTAAAAGATGGCTTGTCTTTATTTTGGTCCACTCTGATTCATGATGTAACTTCTCAAATAAAGGAGTGCGGCTGTTCACTAGAATCTGTGCCAGCCCCTATCCATATCATGTGGTTCCTCTATAATGATGCCCTGTCACTTAAAATGGGATTTTGCATGAATGCATCATATAACTGAATTACCCTGTTGCAAACAGCTTATTTTCTCCAGATCTGTATTCCAAAAATATGACACAAGAAATGACACATTAGCAGCCCTTGTACCTTGACTTCATTTTTGGCTCTGCCACAGTTTGCATATGATTACAGATGGTAGAAAATTAAAGTGCCCAGCTTTCAATTTTTTGACGATTATCATCTTACTTGGGCAGAAAGAGGCTTGCTATGAAGCCAGCACTCCTCTCCTCTGCACATCATGAGAATGATTCAAGGGCTTGGGAGTTAATCGTCAAGACTGAGAAAACCTGGGCAGCTCAACCTGTTTACAACCTCCGTGGACTTTGGACTTCTTGAAGCACTTGAGTCTGGAGCTGTGGATGAATTAATATTAAAAATATGGAGAGATCTGTCGGCCTGTGTTGTGATAAACTGCTGTTGGAGAACTGACAAGCATTCTAAAAGCTTCATTTCATGAAAAACTCCAGCAATGCTTACCTATTTTTGCAACTCAACATTCAGCTTTTGGATTTAACCAGATATTTAACCCTCTGCTGTGTATAGCTTCCCTTTTTGTGTGTATTGATATTGCTACTAATAGAGTGAATCATTCTTTATCGAATTTTTCTGTTTAGAGAAAATTTTTGTTTTTTTTAATTTTCATCTTGAATTCACAGATGGGCAGATTAGAATCAAGGGAACAATTTGCACTGCTCACTTTGTTTTCTGGCATTAGAATTGAGCGAGCTGTAGTTTGCATCTACTGCGTTTTCATAGGTGGTAGCAGACGTGCAACATTAAAA
Organism: Arctocebus calabarensis; assembly: GCA_963573935.1. Classification (NCBI taxonomy): domain Eukaryota; kingdom Metazoa; phylum Chordata; class Mammalia; order Primates; family Lorisidae; genus Arctocebus; species Arctocebus calabarensis. The sequence goes on along the minus strand of CAUYON010005101.1, from coordinate 27,575 downwards.
ATGCTCATCAATGTTTGTTTTCAAAAAGATTATTTCAAAACAAGCTTTCCATAATGTACACAGCACAACACTCCTTAGAGTCAAGCAGTCAACACGTTGCGTTTTGAAATCAGTTACCATCTGGCCTCTAGTCTTCGCCCCTGCCTCCTCTTTCCAACCTTGGAACACTCAGTTCCTGGTTTGACAACTGTAGCTCCCGATACATTTCCCCTCTCTCAATACTTGCTCATCTTTCTCTTCCCACCAGGTTGGTTTCTAAGAATCAAATCTGATCAACTTAGTCCTCTGCCTGAAATACTCAAGAGGACCCCTTTGCCTGCAGGATATGCTGTGAGCTTTGTAGTCCAACACAAAAAGTCCCTCATCATTGGGCCACAATCTGCCTTTCTCTGATTGTTATATTTGTGTTTTTATGGCCATTATATTTTGATGGCTCTTTGAAATGCATACAGTTGAAGAAGCCTAAAAATGAAAAAGAAATGCCTCTAATCAAGGAGATTAATGATATTTTATTTTCCTTTTGGCTTTGCCAAGTAGAGAAAACTGCCTGTCCAAGTGGTATGAAAGTCATTGCTGTGTTGATGGAGGCAGCCAAAGAAAATTTTACTTGAGAGTACTGTAATTAAATAGATATGAGAATTTACTTGCCCATTTTCCCTTCTCCAATCTTGATGTTTGAATCCCGTTAATAGTATAGCATAATTTACATGTGGTTGTTTTAAGTTTTTATTGGTATAATATCAGCATTATTATGTGTGCATTACTTTTATAGCAAGTGTGGAAACATATTTTAAAACTTGAGAAGTTTAGACAGAATTTAGGCCATCTACTGGGTTTCCAATCTGGGTTCCAGCAGAACCAGAAATTAGTTTAGGTTGATTGGGTTTGATGTAGGTACAGGGAAAAGCAAGACATAATGGGTAGATATAATTTGTGTGGAATAGGGAATTTAACAAATGCATGAAAAATGAAAAACAGTGTACATGTTTAAATTATAGTGAATAAAAGTGTTTGGGTAAAAAGGAGATTATATTACTATATCTAGAAATAGAAAATAATATGGCCAGATAGGTCTTGAGTACAGAGCATAAAAGATCTTAAATGCCAAGGTAAAGGGTCTGAAAAATTATTCAATGGGTAACGGGGTGCTGTTGGGAAAGCTTCTGCAAATTTAGTTTGATTTGCTCATTGTATACACAGGTGGAGGTGTTGATTAGAAGACATAATATCTGGGTTTGTCCTGAACCCAATCTTTTCCAGGAAGAACTATTTGTGGGGGGCTCCACTCTGGTGAGAAATGTCTAATCTGTAAAGTCAGACTCTTGAATGAACACGTGTGGTAACTAACGAATACAAATGAACTCCACTGAGACCACGCCCCTGTGTGACTCTGTCACGCTCTGCCAGGGGCCATCCTGTCTGCGTTTCCATTCATAAAATGAGTGAGGGAGAGTGACGCGGTGGGCTGTGTGAGCAGTCACGATGTTACATCTGAGGGACTCTGCACAGTTTAAGAAACTGTTGTCAGAAGCTTCTTAGGAGCTTTTGTAGGAAGCAGAAAGACCAAGCTTTTGGAAACACAGCTATACCAACCGAGCTTTTGGAAACACAGCTATACTAACCGAGCTTTTGGAAACACAGCTATCCTAAACGAGCTTTGGGAAACACAGCTATCCTGGAGGAAGGATCATCTCTAGGAGGCTGGGCAGCAACCCATGTTTCATACATTGATTGTTTTTATAATATGAATGATATTAATTGGTTAAAATAATAATAGTGAAAATCGTTTGTGTTTTAAATTTGGAAATTGCAGGTTAAGTGTTTAAAATAAAAATCATTTTTAATCCCATCGTTCAGGAATCACCACTATTAACATTTTTTTTTTTGGTGCATGTACATACGGTGTGTGTGTGTTTTCCCCAGGCATTAAATGGCTATATATACATAGGGTTTTGTGAGCTGCTTGCACTATTTTTAAAAATATGCTTAAACATTTTTCCAGGTCAATAATATTTTTCTCTAAGAAATAGTTGAATGATAGTCTGAGGTTGGCTTGCCTTCAGCATAGGTAACCGAAGGCAAAATGGTCATCATAGTTCAAGTATTTAGTACAAATTTTACTTTATAAAATCAAAGGCTGTGGCATAGCTGTACTGCTATAAATAATGCTGGGATAAATATAAATTCTTCTGTGTATTTACTTACTTCCTTAGGAAGAATTCTGAGGAATAAAATTTCTGGGTCAATAGTTGTGAACAATTCTAAGGATGTTAATGAATATTTGCAAATTGTCCCCCAGGAAGTTTTGCTAGTTCATGTTTCTCTATTTCCCGTGTGAAGGTTGATCTTGAAATGTGAGGAAATAGTTGTTTAAGGGATTGATTAATAAATTCTGTGGATGTGTAATACCACTGCAGCGTAGTAAGCCCCAGGGCTGGGTTGTTTGTTGTAGCTATAAGTAGACTGTCATTTCCCTTGATATTTTAAAAATATTTAAATTGGTGCTTAATAGATGATAAATAGCATACATTATACCCTTCGATTAAATATAAAACATTTATTCCAACTCCTGAAGGTATTGGAAAAAATCAGCAAAGCGCATGAAAATACTTAATCCAGCTAGTTACACATTTATAATGTAAGAGATACTTTTCACATGTTTGTTAAAGTGGAATCAGATTGCAGAATTCTCAACAATTTAAATGAAATGTGTCCTTGGAAGGCACCATATGCTGCCATCTTAGTTTTCTTTGTTTTATTAATTCAGGGTGGAAAATCTTAAGAGATATAGGCAAAGCACAATTGCATTTAACATTTATTTTGTTGAGTCATTCAAAGAAGATGTCCTTATAGCCACAAAGTAAACATTGTTGAATTAAGTTTCTAAATATATAAAAAGGGCAAGGCTGACTCTCCAAATTGGAAAGATATGAAGAGAATGCACTTTCATTACAGAAAATATTAATAGATTCACTGTGGATATGATTAGAAATTTTTTTCACTTTTAGTATAATATTAGCTGTAGACTGTTCCATTTGTTAAGAATACCTCCTCACTAGATTGATAAATTTGTTCTGTCAGAAGGCAAATTGCTACCACTCAAGTATCACCACCATCCAGGAATTCCCGAGAGCTACGGGCCCACCGCCCAGGCTACGGACTGGTATCCGTTCATGAACTGTTAGGAACAGGGCCACACAGCTTCACTGCCTGAGCTCTGCCTCCTGTGCCATTACCCACCCGGACCCTCCACCCACAGTGCATGAAAAATTGTCTTCCGTGAAACTGGTCCCTGATGCCAAAAGGTTGAAAACCATTGCCTTGGATGACCTGAGGGAGCAAAGAAATACTTTCTTTTTCTATTGACAACATTTGGTAAAAGAGTTTCTAGAAATTTGGTGTAGAGTCAAGTGCATATTGTTTAAATACTGAATTTTCCACATTTATTATGCATCTATCTATTGGATTAATTAGTAGGCTGATGGGTGCCTTGTTGGATCTTTGAGGGTGTTAAGAATCTATCCCTATTTGGAAACTGGATTTTTATTATTTTATAAGGAAAGTGAAGTGATCAACATTCACATAAAACTTCTAGAGCTTTACAAACTGTGTATTGCAAACTCTCAATCAGTATTAGCTATTTTATTTAAAAGTAGGAATACTTATTGTTGCTGTTGCTATGGTTGTTTTAATTGTGATTTTTATAATTAGCGAAGAAGAATTACCCCCCCTTTTGTTCCAACTCAGAGAATGCTAACTAATACAGATGCCTGTAGATTAGGGAATTCTTTAAGGGGCAGGAGGGATTATGGGCAGGAAAGAAGTTGAGAACTGTTGAGAATTGTTATAGGAGATTTTATGATGTCAAAATCTACAGCACTAGGTCTTTTCTGCTCTCTCCTAAAAATGAAGCAGAATTAAAACAACAGTACACTGTCTCAAATGTTGCTTCTGACACTGGCTACTGGACATATGGATGAAGCTTCTCGGGGACAGTATGAGGAAGGAAGGACCATACCACGGTCTTTCTGGAAAGGTCTGGCCAACTAGAGAATGTCAGTGACCCAATGTTTCCCTATCCCTATTTTTCCCTCCTGACAAGATGGAGTCAGTCTTACTAAAATAGGAAAGATAGGCCATATAAGCACAAGTATATTATATTGCCTACAAAGTAATTCTAATGACATCATTCTCTTCTCTCTAAATTTTAAATTATGTAAAGTAAGGAAATATTTAGTCTTTGATGCTACATCTATTGAGGTTGTCTTCCTCTTTAGAGGGTAAACTAGTCTTTGGCTCTAGGGTAAGATTTAGAACAGTTACTAAAACAACATCTGTGAAATTATCTCTCTAGCCACTTCCTTTCTTGCTCTCTCTTTATGAGACTTCTATGGCTATTTTAGGGGCTGTCCTTTTCATACATGACCTTGTTCTCTAGGACAAATTTTCTCATACTTGGAGAAAGATGGTCTGCAGTAGGAGAGAAAGAATCCAGCATGAAAAACAAAGCAAAAGAAGAGAGAAAGAGGGGAGAGAGGGGAATTCAGGACACTCGTGATTCAATACATCCCTGACCTTTCTGCTTTTCTTTTTTTCTTCTAGGTTTGTTTGTTTTAAGACAGGGTCTTGCTCTGTCACCCAGATAACAGTATAGTGGCATGATTATAGCTCACTGCAGCTTGGAATCGCAGAGTTCAAGTGATCCTTCAGCTTCAGTTTCCTAAATAGCTGGGACTACAGGTGTGTGCCACTGTGTTTAGTTAAATTAATTTTTTTTAAGAGATGGGGTTGCTGTGTTTCCTAGACTGGCCCATGATTCATCTGTACCTTGGATTCCCTGAGCCAACTAACTTCCTTTGGCTTAAGGAAGTTTAATGTTTCAGCTGGTTTGTGTTCACCTTGAATTTTTAATATTACAGCAGCATCATTCCTGACTTCTCACTGTCACTGTCCTCTATGACTTCATGCCATTCACCTTCCGCGTCTTTTTTTTGAGACTAGTCACACTGTTGCCCCAGGCTAGAGTATCTTGGCATCATAGCTCACAGTAACCTCAAATTCTGGGGCTCAAGTGATTCTCTTGCCTCAGCCTGCTGGGTAGCTGGGACTACAGGCACCTGCCAAAACGCCCAGTGAATTTTTCTGTTTTTAGTAGAGACAGAGGTCTCACTCTTGCTCATGCTGGTCTTGAACTCCTGAGCTCAAGCAATCCACCCATCTTGGCCTCCCAGAGTGCTGGGATTCCAGGTGTGAGCCATCGCACCCAGCTTCTGGCTCTTGAGAGACTAGCAATTGTCCTCATGTGGATGGCGCTTATTGTGCGAGCATTAGCTCCAAGTCTCAGCCTGAGAATTATTACAGTGCAATATGGGATGGATGTTACTGATCAGGCCAGCCATTGGTGCTGGCAGAGTAAGGGCCCTAATTCAAATAGTGCTGCTTACCCAAAAGAGAAGCCACATTCTAATCTAGTCTATATCTCAGAAGGTAAAACCTCCACGTTCTAACAAATGATCATCTGTGAGGTATGCTGCTCTGGCTTCTGCCAGTTCTCCATTTACTCAGAGTATTGCTGCTCCCATTCATCAAATGGCAAGAGTACTGAGCAGTTTTTCCCTTTTTTAAGGCAATTATTACTTTCATAATTTAGATGACAAATTTCATTTCAAATTAAATTTAAAATCCATAGGCTGCTAGAGATGTGATTACTTTGGGTTTGGAATCGTTCAACATACTGAACTGTATTATTTTCATAGTTTTTAATCATAGGGACTCCATCTCTGCTTTCTAATATAATCAGTATGGAGGACAGAGTGAAGAATTCAGTTATAGGTTCATTTTATGTGTTTGTTTTGTTTTTTTCCTAATTATCTGAATAACAGGCTTCTGATTTTCTATCTTGACCTGTATTATAAATAAATCAGGCAGCACAGGCTGCTAGATTTTTTGAAATGCAGGCCTAGTTGTCAGGTGAGGTAAGACAGCTAGGATGCAAAGTTTAGGGAAATGGTCACTTTTAGGCTCATATGAGGCATCTCTCCTGCTTTACCCTCATCCTGAAATGTTATAAGCTGGTTTATGAGATGTTCAAACTAAGTGTTTCAAATTATAAATTAGACAGCATAGTATATGAACCAACTGGAGGATTAAGAATAAGTCAGAAAAAAAACAACTGATTCTTTAACAGAGCTGCCAGGTTTACCTCTTTCCTCCACCAGAAAGGGCGTCACCCCCTTCAGGCTGAGAATTATTCTGTTTGTCTCTTTTTCTTCTGGACGAGTCTTTCTTCCAGCTCCTTCAAGCCTCAGGTGCCCTTGTGGGCTTCCTCATTCCTTTACTCACGAGGAGGCATCTGAATTCTGTTTTCACCACTATAGAAATGACAATTCAAAAATGTATTCCTCTATAAAGAATGTGGAATTGGGAAGGCAGAAGTAGACCTGAGCTATTTGTTAGTCAGTAGGTGGAGTGAGAGGGCAGATTGGACATTGATTTAGGACAGGTGAGCCTCTTATAGGTAGGCTCAAAGTTCTGCTCAAAAGAATGATAACCTTTGATCCACAGACAAAGACCAGATATCTCTGACCCTATCCCAAGGAGTGACAAAAGGGAGTTGGTAGCCAGGGAGGCAAAACTCACCTCAAATCTCCATAGGGATTTATTAGGGGCAGAGCTAAGAGCACCCATAATTATCTCACATTCTCACAAAACATTTTATTCATTTTAACCCTGTTTTAGTCTTTAAATCTTATTGACAGAATTTCACCTTTTTATTGCTGGATACTAAACTATTTCATTGTGTGCAGATATTACATTTTCTTTATCCATTCATCCCATTGCTAGACAAGGGCCAATTCCATATCTTGGCTATTGTGAATAGTGCTGCAGTAAATGGGGTGCAGATATCACTTCAATCTACTGGCTTCTTTTTCTTTAGATAAATGCCCAGTGGTGAGGTAGATGTATGATATGATTGTCCTACTTGTGGTTTCTTGAAGAACCTCCATACTGTTCCCTGTAGTGGCTATAACTAGTTTACCTTCCAGTATTAGGAATTCCCTTTTATCTGCTTCTTCACCATCGTTTGTTATCTTTTGTCTTTTTGGAATAGCCATCTTTACCAGGGTGAGATATTACAGTTTGATTTAGAGCTCCTTGATGCTCATGTTGACCATTTGTTCATCTATTTTCTTGGCCATTTTTATGCCTTTTTTTTTAGAGAGAGAAATGTCTGTTCAGATCATTTTCCCATTTTTTAAATTGGATTGCTTGTTGTTTTGCTGTTGATATGTTTGAGTTTCTTGTGTATTCTGAATATTAATCCCCTTCAGATGAATAGTTTGCAAATATTTTCTCCTGTTCTGCAAATTGCCTTTTTACTCTGTTGATTTTTGTTTTGCTGTGCAGAAGCTTTTTAGTTTTATATAATCCCATTTGTTATTTTTACTTCCGTTGCTTATGTTTGAGCTATCATTAATAAAATGTGTCTCTAGACCAATGTTCTGAAGCATTTCCCTTATGTTTCTTTCTAGGGGTTTTGTAGTTCTGGGTCTTATGTTTAGGTTTTTATTCTATGTTGAGTTAAATTTTATAAAGGGTAGAGGTCTGGGTTCATTCTTTCATATATTCAGTTTTCCCAGCACCATTTATTGACGAAACCGTCCTTCTCCAGTGAATGCTTTGGTGCTATTGTGAAAATAATTTGGCTATAAATACATGAGTTAATTTCTGGGTTCTCTGTTTCACGGGTCTAACTGTCAGTCTTAATACCACTATTGGGTTGTTTTTGTTACTACAGCTTTGCGGTACACTTTGAAGTCCAGTAGCATGATGCTTTTAGATTTTTTTTTTTTTTTGCTAAGAATTGTTTTGGCTATTCAGAGACTTTTGCAACTCCATACAAATTTTAGGATTTGTTTTGTCTATTTCTGTGAAGAGTGTCATTGGTATTTTGACAGGGACTGCATCGAGTCTATAGATTGTTTTGGGCAGTGTGGTCATTTTAACAATATTAATCTTTCTGATCATGAGCATGAGGTATCTTTGTACTTGTTTGCATCTTCACCAATTTCTTTCATCTGTGTTTTGTATTTTTCCTTGTAGAAGGATGTCACTTTCTTGGTTAAATTTATTCCAGTGCATTTTGTTTTGTGTGTGGTTATTTTAAGGAGAATTTCCCTCTTGTTTTCTGCAAATAAATTGTAAGCAAATTGAGGTCTTCCATCTCTCATTTCACCTGGCACAGTGCTGGGAAGGTAGCATATGGCCAATAATTGTTCACTTTAATCGAATTTTGTCAAGGTTTATTCCAGACACACACACACTCACACACACGCATGCATGCACGCACACGTGCATGCGTGAGCTTCTCATGCGGTACACTAGTAATGTTGTTCTTGCTTATAGAGATTGTAACAGCATTCTTTTACCAGTTTCTTTTCTTTGAAGGAAATGATGTTTGAATCTTTCTTTCCTTTAAACAAATGATGTCATTATTAAAAGAATTCTCCCTACTCCTAAATCCTGTGGGGTTCAATTTCATGATGCAGAGACTTCCTTCTCCATCCTGAGACAATCCAATGTGTTTTTCCCTGTCCATAGTAACTGCATGAGCTGATTCAGAATTTTTTTAAATAGTAAATATGGGTTCGTTAGAAGTTCTACTTGGGCCAGACTTAAGATCTCCCCAACTGACAGTTCAGTTATCAGCAGGGTGATTCTCAACAACTCTACAAGCTACACCCTCCTCTCCTTCCTCAAAAGAAATAAAAATGAAGCACACAAACAAAAGCATTTCCTAACTTAGGGCTTTGGGTCACTCTTAAAGTACCGTGTGGAGACAAAATAACCCCAAAACCAAATGTTCCCTCCAGTAAAGTGCTTGCAACAGAATTGAGTCCTGAGTGTTTGTTTCAACCGTGCGGTGCAGATGCCATCTGGCATATTTTGCATAGAAGTGAAACTGCCTTCATGACTGAGTGGATGCCAAAATGCAATTGTGTGACAGTAATAGGCCTTTTCTGGTTCATGAATATAATATACCTTAGGTGCTATTTCAAGCATGAAACTATAGATGCTGCCAACACAGTCATGTTTTCTCTCTTCAGAGGTAAAGCATATACTAATAAAAGAGTGAAGTCACTCATTTTTATAAACCTAGATCCTGATATGGAGAAAAATAATTGCAGAAAGGTTATTTTTGAAATGTAACGCAAAGCTTTAATTGAAGCCTGGGCTTATGCCTCTCCAAAACAGCCGAATTTTGGTGAGAGAAATAAAAAATTTCAGAACTGAAGACAGGACTTTTTTGCCTTCAGAATGCAAAAAAAAATCTAAATGTCTAGGGGTTTGGTGTTCCTAGAATATATCAAGACTATAGATGAATGACGATTTCTTCCTTCTTTTCTGTTACTCTAAATTCATGTTTCCAGATCCTAAGCCATGTCCCCTTTTTACCCTTCCTAAGGGCTCTACATGCCTTAAAGAAGGGAATCTCCCCCACACCAACCTCCAGGGTGCGGATGTAGAATTAAGGAATTCTAGAACACTGTATCAATTTCGGTGGAACATATCACATTGGTTGTGGAAGTGCCAGGGATGGAAATAATCCGTCGTGGTTGGAGGTATTTGCAGAAAATTCTGTGCGTTTTTGCCATGTTGCGCAATCTAATGGTACATTCTCCTCTGTCTATAATCATTTACTTTCTGGCAAACTTGGAACCCACCATTTGTCATGCTTGATGTTTAGCTTTATACTTGAGTGTTTTCTTAATACATCTTTATGCATCTCATACATAATTGTATTCCTTCCAGCATAATTTTAGGCTCAGACGAGTTTAGTAATAAAACTTCCCCTCTGTTATCAGCACCAATGTCTGTAGCATCTAAGCCATTTTCAAGTCTTTCAAGTCATTTATTCCAAGGACTCGCAGTAGTATAAGCATAAGTGCAACCAGCAATAAGATGCACATTTACCTTTCTGGTCAACTTGCCCCCAGAGTACATTCAGCCTTTTTGTGCAGTTATGAAGTCATTACCACCTAAAGTGGCACATTCTTATAACACATGATGGAACTTGATTTCATACAGCTGAGAAAGTTGCTTGGAAACTTGTGCTTGCAAACGTGGCTTCTTATTTCTCATTCTTGGTAATCTAACACCGAGAACCGGTTGAGATACTGCCTCACACTTATCCGTCTCTTTTAAGAGATGCTAGTTCATCCCTATGCCTGCAGGCATTTTCTGATATCTATTGCTAGAGAAAGCTGAACATGCCAGTTTTGTCCAGCACTTGTCCACCTGGGGTTTGCAGCTATAATCATTATTAATAATGCCTCTGAGCTGAGAACAAATGGACCGAGGCTTCTCTTGCAATCAAATTTCAGACTGTGTGAGACAACTAGGTGGTAGATGAGTGAAGAATTAGAATTGAGTAAATATTCTGCAGGAATTGGCTTCATCTCAGAGGTCTTTGGAAAACTAGCACTTGGGCTTTAGAATACTTGTTCTTTAGAATGAAACATTGTGTCAGGTTTCTGACATAGGATTTTATGGTTGGAGATGAAAATGTCTGATGCTAACGCTTTTGTGATTTAATTATGAGTTTGTAATACATGCCTGATTTCTGGTATCACTCTGAGATATTTTACCTCAATTGGGTTTTCATGGTACAAAGATAACAGGTGATTTGAAGAGCCTGGTCACTATCCCATTTTTCTAGGATTCTAACCATTTTGGAAAATCTATCCCATTCATGTGAATAGAAATAACCCTGCTTAAAAGTCATAGCACTGAGACTCCCTCATAAATATGCATCACATTGCCAGTTTGACCCCTTTGGTAGTTGTCCCTGTAAATGAAATGTCCAATATGAAGTTGACCCTGGGGGATGACATCATATCTGCAGATTTGTAGATTGCCTTATTGGTGGAATAGTGGGTTTCCAGCTGATTTTGTATTGATGGAATCACATCTTCCTGAGCACCAGAAAACAGGCATTGTGGATAGAGGAGAATAGGTATGCCGTGTACAATGTGGCGTAGGCTGAAAGAAATTTAGCAGTGAAAATTATTTACTTGTTTTTTTCCTCTGCCGTTTCCTCAACTGGTATGCTGCATTAAAGATAAGCATGGGCTAATCTGCTAGATTTGATAGAGAGTTTGAAATTCTGTAGATTACATCAGAGCCCCATTCACTAGAACCTAAAAGTTTTAAATGTAGTATCTCAAAACCTGAGGGGAATGTGGTGGATGAAATAGATCGCGGAGATGGAGTATTGTTGGGTTCTGTCAGCACAGCATCCAAATAAGAGCATAAGAAGAGAAAACTATTCAATAGGGCACAGAACCCCAAATCTTTCTTTTATGTCAACCTCTCAGCATTTGTATGGGGTACAAAAAATATTTCTGATGGGCTCATTTTTCCATTTTTTTCTCCAGATGTTTTAAGAGATGTGAAGTTTCAGAGCTAGATGAAAATCTCTATAGAGCATTGTGGAATTTCTACTATTATTAAACACACCATTACTCATTTATTCAGTTAAAAAATGTGCACTGAATGCTTAGCAAGAACTTGTCAAATGCTGGAGATCAGTTGGCAAATAAGTCACACTGGTCCCTTGTCTCTTTGTGCCACTGTTTCTCTATGAATAGGAGGAGACTTCCGGGAGAAATTTTGAGATGTTTGATAAACTTACCTCTAGTAATGTTCTCTTCTTTCACATTCTGTGGGTAGTAATTCTGGTTGCCAGCTTTATGTACAGAACTCTACCAACTCCTAACTCTGTCAGGTGCTTTGTCTTTAATCCAAAAAAAACTTTTACATGAGCTTTTCAATTTGTTCAATCTGCTATTTAATCCATTTGCTGCCTTTACAATATTAGTTTTGTTAAATCCCTCCTTGTGTTTTTCTAGAATCTCCATGCGGTTGTTTTCCAAGTATGCGTCATTATTTTCACTCTCCTGGCTCTTTGTTATACTTTTAACAGATTCTTTAACTTCGATAACCATAGAAAACGTAGTTACTTTAACCTATCCATTTGATATTCTAATTTTTGCAGTTTTTCTGAGTCTGTTTCTGGTTTTATTTTTTTGTGTGTGTGTGTTTCGTGAACACATGTTTTAAAGAACATAATTTGTGGGATTTTTTTTTTTTTTGAGGACCAGTTTTAGGATGCTTTCCTTTAACAGAAGTTTTATTTGCTTATGAAAAGTAAATATTAATTTTAGCCTCCTTTTAAAGCTTTGTCCCCACTCTCCAACATGAGTAGGGTCTATCCTGGCTATGACCCTTACAAGTTCGGAGTTGTTAATAGAAATTCTCACTGAAACCGTGAAACATTTCTCCTCCTCCTGTCTTCCATCCAGAACTGAGAGGAGACAGTGAGATGAAATCCTCCTTGTCTTCTCCAACAGAAACTTTCCTTCCTAGTTTATCTCCTGCCCCTGAGGTTCCTGCCAGCCGCAGGTCCGGCTGTCCGTGAACTTGTCCTCTCAGTCTCTAACAGCCCTCCCCCAGGTTTTATGTCTCTTTTCTTGTCCTCATACCTCCATCGATACCTGACACCAACTAATTATCGTGTTCGTTACTTTTCCTGTATTTTTTTCAGCTTTCTCAGTCCAGACTGTAAACGGCCTGCGTGTGGGCGTGGCTTCTTTGATGCACGGTGCTATCCCGGTGCCAGAGATGGCTCTTGGTCCAGGCGGAATTTATAGCAAGTGAGTAAGTTGTGGGATGAGGAGATAGAACACGTTAACATTGTGCCTCGCCATGCAGTCAGGCCCGTGCAGCAGAATTCCCTTTGATCCTCATGCCCGGGTTCTTTAAAACAGCAACAGTGAAAACAACCAAGGGGCTCGATAGTCAAAATCACTGTGGTTCTTCGCCACTGTTCACCGAAGTTCAAACGGCCTTTCGACTCCTCCTTCCGTTGGTCCTGGAGGCCTCCTCACATCTAAACTGGATGGAGCGGATGGACAAACCGGGCAGGCGTGAGGCCGTGAGGGATGAGACTCGGGGCTGGCCATCCTGTGGCCTGAGTCCCTTTGCGTCTTTGTCTCCAGGTCCTGCTGCTAGACGCCGGTCACTGGGAACGTGAGGCAGGGCGGGCTCCCTGCGCCCGCTGTGGCCATAGCCTTGGCAGGTGCTTCTTCCTCTCTAAAGAATCTGAGGGTATTAAGCCTCCATTATCTACATACATGTGAGCTGTCCCCTGATATGCCAGTATACCACCTATTCCTTTCCTCTTTGGGGGGCCTTCGAGCTGAGCTTTTTCATCTTTTCCTTTCTAGGTGGGTTAATCCCGGTGATAACTTTGCCCTGAAATAACAACCCTGCGGCTGTGCCTACCTGAAATCTTAACACTCAGTGGCAGCTTCCCTACCTAACCCTGCTTCCCTAATTTGATTCATCCCGTTTTACCCTTTCTATGCTTTGCTTTGGTCTTGTCTCATTACGAAGAAGACGTAAACCATATTGTATTTAGGAGGGAAAACAAAACCAAAAATCAGTCTCCTTGTTAAATACATTAAAATACAAGCAACACTCATTATTAAAGAATAACATAGTTTCATTAAAATGTGTCGAAAACAAGTAAAAGTATCAAACAAAAAGTCATATAAAATCCAGCTGTGTAGGCATAGTTATATTTCTTTTTGGTTTATTAATTAATTAATTTGTTCAGTAGAGATGGGATCTCACTATGTTGCTCAGGCTGGCCTTGAACTTCAGACCTCAATCAATTCTCCTGCCTTGAGTTCCCAAAGTGCTGGGATTATAGGTGTGAGCTGGCATGTTCAGCCTTTTTGGTCTTTTTATACATGCTTAATTTTATTTTTCCTATTATATATGTAACCATAGTGTGTATACAATTTGAATCATTACCTTTTCCAATTATTATTATATCTTTAAAAACACTTTTGAGTATGGTCTGTAGAGGCTGCATAGTATTTCAGTTAATGGATATACATTAATTTGCTTAGCCCTTACATGTTTATAAAGATTTTGTAGATCAGCAACAATTCAAATCATATATCATATCAAATCCTACTTCTGGGAAATAAATCAACCTAGCAAAATCTGTTACCAGTTGAGGCCAGAGTTGCCTGTGAGATGCTCTGAGGAACTGTAGCCTGTATTGGCTCACATCCTGGGTAGTGGGCTAAGGCTTGAGAGGATCACATATTTTGGAAGACATAAGCATATGCATAGAATCTGGAAAACCTTGTTCCAAAAAGATTTCTATGGGAGGTACAACCTCACAGGGTGTGGCAGGAATCCATTCCCTAGTGCATGGGAAACACATCTCTATATTCTTTTTTCAAAGCAAAATTCGTATAGTTCAAGAAAATGTCAAATTTACAATTGACTGGAATGTCCAATCAAACATAAACAAAAATAAAAGTAATTGGAAATTTCTTTTATATCTCTAATAAGACTATGTGTATCCTCACATTTGCAAATTGTGACAAAGTAATATTTTAAGATGACACTATTTCTCTGTCAGGGATGGTCACTGTTGCTTCTGACCACAAAGTGTGGTCATAAAAAGGTAAAGATTTTATGATTATTAAAAGTCTTAGATAGTAGCTCAATTGACAGTCTCCAAAATGTGGAAACATCCTAAAAGCCCACCAGCCCAAGAATGAATTAACAAACTGTGATATATGTCTACCATGGAATACTATTCAGCCATTTAAAAGATGGAGACTTTACATCTTTTTTATTAATCAGGATGGAGGTGGAACACATTCTTCTTAGTAAAGCATCACAAGAATGGAGAAGCAAGAATCCAATGCACTCAATTCTAATATGAAGGCAGTAGATGAGCTAATACAAGGGAGGGGTAGGGGAATGAGCAAGTGGGGAGGGGGAGAAGGAAGGAGAATGGGGGGATTGAGGTGTGTGACCCACCTCTTGGGGACAGTACACAATTATAAGAGGGACTTTATCTACCACATGCAATCAGTGTAACCTAATTCTTTGTCCCCTCAATGAATCCCAAATAATGAAAAAAAATTAAAAGGGATTTTTTAAAAAAGTGTGAAATCAGATTTGGCACTGATTCTCATTATATGACACACATATTTCTGAGACTAAGTTTGGAGGTCAATAGTTTCATGGGATGCACATCATGAAAGAATAGGTTTGTTTGTATTTACGTCAGGAATGTTTTAAGGGTGCTCTAAGTAAACCATGACTTTTTAAACACTAAATCATTTTAACATTTCTCAGTGAAAACTCATGTGAAAAAATACAAATTAAGTCTTTAGCAGAAAATAATTTGGTCCTGATGGAAAATAAGAAATACAACTATGTTTTATGGAATATCTTTGTTATACTGACATGGAAGTGACATCATATTCTTTTTAAAATACCCTCTGGGGCGGTGTAAATGAAAACAGATTTCCTGTGACTTCCTGCCCCCTAACTGCTCTCCACTCTGGCATTGGTCTTTCTGCTCTTATCTGACATTCCTTTTTTCCTTTCTTCTCCCCCCATCCTCTCACTTTGATCTGCCTTTTCTTACAATTTCCACTCCATTCTTCTTTAATTTGAAACTTCCTTCTTTATTTTGCTAGTATCTTTATTCTATGGTCCTTAAATTCTTCTTTTGAATCAAATGGTCACATTTATTGTGAAAAAGGAAAGCTGTGTCAGAGTTGCCTACTGTCCACAAAGAACAAAACCACAGATTAAAGTATTGAGATGCTTTTTTTTTCCCTTTTAGGAAAACAGTTTCTTTGTGTATGTTTGATCAATGTGGTTTTAACATAGACTTTCTGCTTTTGAAAAATAAAAGAGAAAATGACACAAAGTTGCTATTTGTATATATTGATGGATATTTTTATTTAAATAACTTCTTACTGAGTAAACAAATTTACAGATCTGACTTCTCTATTACATTAAGAGAGCAAACTGGTTAGGTTTAATCAGTCAGGGCTACATGGAAGAAGGAGATAACATTTGAGATGGTAGTTTGAATGTTAAATGAGAAATAAAACCTTCTATCAGAGAGGGCACTGATGTGTCACTCGAATTTCCACTCCGGTGCTCACTTTCACTGCAGACATCACTAATCAACCACAGCATTCTTTTCTGCTGAGCATGGATATGGTGACATTCTTTCTAAGCATTATAGGTAGTCACTATAATTTAATTTGATGTGTCCTTGAGTTAAAATTGGATTGCCCTTCTTGCTATAGACTGTAGCTCTAACAAACTTCCATTTCACAGCTGTTGTGACACATATAACCTATGAAGATAGGTATTGTTTCAAGAATTTTATAGAAAGAAATTTTGCAACTTGGAAAGATTTAAGTGATTTAAATCTTGACCATGTCAAGGTCATACTACCGGTAATAGGGATAATTAAGGTTTTTTTTGATGGCAAGTTCAATGTTCTGTTCTTTACACCACAGTTGCTTTAAGAACTGTGTATGTGTACCTCCGAAATCTCTGAAAGAAAGCTAATAAATGATAAAACAAATAATTCAAGATTTAGAGAATCTTTCTTTCTCTCTCTCAGTCCTCTCTCTCTCCCTCCCTCCTTCCTTCCCTTTTCTGTCACTAATGAACTAGGAAACCAATTCACAGCACTTAATAAGAATGGGCATCTCAGATCATTCATTCATAAATTAGAAATCGGTAGCAATGCAAGAAGTGAAGGGAATGAATCACAAAAAGTCATTATTTTAAAGGGTGGAGGGTTTCTGAGGAGGAGAAGCTTAGATGTGAGTGATTCCAAAGGGCCACTGTCACGCATCTAAGAAAAACATGGAACTTTGCAGTGTGGAAGGAGACTGGCCCTACAGTAATCATGGAGGAGTCCCCATTCCTGATCCTGAAGGAGACTGGCCCTACAGTAATCAGGGAGGAGTCCCTGTTCCTGATCCTGAAGGAGACTAGCCCTACTGTAATCAGGGAGGAGTCTTATTCCTGATCCTGAGACTCTTGGGTTCCCATCTTCCCCTTTCTAAACCTCTGTGTAGAGATTTCCTAAGACTGTTCCTTGTAAAGTGAATGTTTGTTGTATCAAGTACTTATTTGAAGCTATAGTTTTGTAGGGAACTTCTTTAAAAATGTTGTCTTGAAGAGAATAATATTTACCTAACAATGTAAAATATCATAGACATCATATTGCATGCTGATGAGTCAGTACTATTTCCATATAATTTTAGTGAGTCTTTTCCCAAGCAATTATTTGTAGAAATGGGTTGTTTAAAAATCAATTATGGGCTCAGTGCCTGTGGCTCAACAGGCTAAGGCTCCAGTCACGTACACCTGAGCTGGCAGGTTCGAATCCAGCCCAGGCCTGCCAAACAACAAGGATGGCTGCAATCAAAAAATAGTCAAGTGTTGTGGTGGGCGCCTGGAGTCCCAGCTACGTGGGAGGTGGAGGCAAGAGACTCGCTTGAGCCCAGGAATTGGAGGTTGCTGTGAGCTGTGATGCCACAGTACTCTATCCAGGGTGACAGCTTGAGGTTCTGTATCAAAAAAAAAAAATCAATTATGTGAAAATTAAGATCTTCTCTGAATCTCCTTCTACTTGACATAAACAAGTTTGAACATCAATATCTATATTGTTCATCATCTTCCCTTAAAGAGATGGAAATGAAAATTTAATTTAGAAGATGGGATGTGCTAATTATTCTCTCTAAACTATTGAGGAAATGAGAATATAAATAGGTTTAAGAAGAAGGCGTTATATTGTAATATAAACTTATGTAAATTAATATTATCTATATCTCCATTATATAAGCACTCATGTCATTCATTCCTATGGCTTTTAAGCCTATTTCAAAGTAAAAATTATATTTATATATGTTGATGTGAACATTATAATTAAACATGCTTTTGGAAATAAATAATTGTTAGGCTTTCCCAGATCCAGACATCCTAATATAAGGTAATAAAATCCAAGGCTTTATATGCTCATAATTGCATCTACATATCTCATTTCTGGGGGATTGAATAGTCTTTGAGCTGTAGGCCGTTCATGAGCAAATGTTTGGTGTGTGTGTTCAGGGTCCTCAGCTGGGGAGTTGGTGCGTATTCCTCAGAATGAGAAATAGCTTCATTTTTCCCAGAGAGAAATTTCCTGTTTTTAAAGAGCAGAGGAAAGAGAAGTACATATGCAATATCCACAGGTAATTAGAGAGCTGAAAAACTGTTTCAGGCAGCAGCTAGGTCCGTGAGTGCTTCTTCTGTTGAAGAACACAGTCACTCTTCTGTTTACTCCCTGGATCTCTAAGGAACCCAAGCTACGGCTGCCTGCGAGCCATCATGTCCTTGATCAAATTGAGAGTTTGTGTCCTTACTTTCAAGACCCCCTTGCTTTCTGTTCTTATCTACCATGATGAGGATCTGTAAAGCAGATGTTCTGGTATAAATCTGTGTGCCTGGAATTATTTTACCCCCTTGTAGTAAATCATCCTTCTCCAATCTCCTCCCAGGAAGTCTTCCTTCTCCCTCTGGAAAATATGAATGTGGTTGGCCACTGTGCAGTGGGGAAGGTGAGGGACCTGGCAGGGGGACCTTTCCTTCCAGTCTTCAGTGTCCCTTCTACCACTACCCACATCTTTGATCTTTGAAATGAACTAATCAAAAAAATTCTTTTGCAATGAAAAAAAAAAAAAAACCCAGGAAATTTGTTGAGATGCTAAGTGACATAGGAGGCACTTAAGGTGGGACAAAGTCCAGAACTGGTTGTTTTTAAGCAGAGGCTGTTGTGACCTACCTGCCTCCTCTGTATCTCCAGGGAAATTTCAGCAGAAGGGACAGGAGCTGACGGCCACCACCATTGCTTCTCACTAAGGCAATTGATCAAAAAAGAATATCTTACTAGTCCCTGTTGTAGCCCTAACAGAAGCCTCACTACCCCTGGGCACATATGACCACTTTAACCCCACACAACTCAGTATTTTAGAATGTTTCCCTGCAGGGAATTTAATGGAGATTCTTTGCTGAAAAATTTTAGAACTTGGCAGGAACAAAGGCACACCCTCTAGATTGGCCAGATACACTTCTTACTTGCTAGAAAACTATCTGACTCCTAATTTCACGTTCACAGCATGGCTAATGCCACTGGCTGCCGGGTGCCCTGGGAAACCTAATTAGATACACAGGGGTGAACATTTTACTTGCAGCCAAGGGAATATTCCTTCTGGATAAATCACTGTGGGACTCTGAAAAATACTGGTGTTTGGCTCGATTTTAAAAGAACCAAACGAGCCTTCAGATTGTTTGGCTTTATTTGATACTTTAACACAGGATACAATCTGCTAGATAAAGGGTTGGAAAGTCTTTCTTGAGGGCAATTTTTAAACGAGAGTTTTACACAACAAGGGTCTGTTTGATTAAAATTAGAGTGCAGCTGTGCGTCTTCTACCGATTTTCTCTAATTCTCTTTATGTGATGAAAGAAACCAATTTCCCCCCATCTCTTGTAGACGACTGAATGTTTGCAAACAGTATCATCCCTTCGATAAGAAAGACTCAGGGCACTTACCTGTTGAAAAGCTAGTCTATATTACGATTTACTTGAATCTCACTGGAGATTCATTTCATGCAGGTTTCTTCAACACAAGTGGGGGGAGCTATTGCAATGAAGTGCCACCAACCCTCTAATCTGACTCACTGTGTCTGCTTAGGAGTCCTCCTCGTCTTGTGTGGCTATAACCCTGTTTATCAGCCATGGACCTCTAGTTTTGCACAACTATGGACATCTGATCTGCTGCTGAGCAGACTGCAGAACCCAGGGGAGTCTCTTCTCCAGCAGCAGGCAGGGTGCAGAGCTACTATGCTTATGAGGTCTCACGTTCAATGTGACCGAAGTAAACTCACAACTGCATCTTTAGGAGGCTCAGCCTTCCCTTGAGCCCTGCTTTGCTGATATGGTCTCAGGTTGTGCTTTAATATTTCAGTTCTCTTGAAGGAATTGAAAACCTCACTCGACCCCAGTTGGCATAGATAGAGCTCCTCTCTTCCCTGGTTCTGCTCATCTCTCCATGAAAGCCTGGACTTTGTCCTTTGCCTCATCTAGTCCAGATCTCAATTAATTGGTCTCCACCTCCTATTTGCCTTGTTCTGAAAGACTATGTTTTCATAACACTTGTTTTCAAACGTTGCTCGGAGTTCATGATTATGCCTTTAAGGCTTGTGTGTAAAATTGAATTGACTCAGATTTTGTTGACAAAATTTATCAAGCCCATGTTTCCCCTCTATCAGACAACTGTGCTGGACTTGTGGACAACCTTATTTACCTCTTCAGGCTGATCTTACATAGCTTGCTCTTTCTGTTCTCAAACTCTGATATCCTGGTGTTCTCAGAGGTCAAATTCTCTCAGCATTACTACATTACTAACTATTTTTTTTCTGTCTACTTCTTTCCTCAGTGTTTAGTATGAGATTGATGGTAGAATGGCTGGTGTTGATGAAGGAGTAAGGGGGAGGAATGCATTAAATGATTTCAATTAAAGAGCATCACTGTAGAGCTGAGAAAAGCAGGTTCTCGTTCTAGGTCTCCTACTTAATATTTGGGAACCTTAGTTGTATAGTGGTGGGTCCTCCACTTCCAACGCCAGCCTCATTAACAGCAGGTGTGATTCCTGTCCAGTGCTTCACCTTCTTTGGGGGGACCAACAGGATGGATTTGTTTTGTGGTAGTATTCAAGTGATGCCATAAAAGGGGTATATTATGAGTTGCAAGGCCTTCAGAGCGGACAGGAGAAAGACAGCCTCTTAAGTTCCATCTACTGACTTACAAGCCAAGCCAATCACAACACAAGGGCTCTGTGATGGGCAGTACAGGCAAGCAGCTGACTGATCATGTTAGCCTTCCTGGACAAAATACCACGCATTGGGCGCTTAAACACTAGATAGATATTTGTTTCTCATCATTCCAGAGGCTGAGAAGTCCAAGGTCAGGGTGCCAGAGTGGTCAGGCTTTGCAAGATCCTTTTCCTGGCTTGAAGATAGCTGGGTATTTTGCTGTATCCTCACATGGGGGAGAAAGGCAGAGAGCTGGCCTCTCCTTTTATAAGGAGGACCACACTAATTTCCTGGTGTGAGCTCCTCCCTCACGGCCTCATCTAACTTAATTACCTCCCCAAAGACCTATCTCCTCCTGCCATCACATAGGGAGTTAGGTTTTAAACAAATGACTTTTAGGGGGACACATATTCATTCTATCACAGTCATTCTTCAGCTGAGTTATGTCCCTGGTGCCAAACACATCTAGAGGGATTCTCAATACTGTGTTTTCCCTCACAAGATCTATGTTTCCTTTATTCTGGTTAATTATTCCATTTTCACTTTTTTCTCTGCTCCCAGGAAAATTTTCCTGTCTTATAGGCATATGTAAAACTCAGCCATATATTGATTGTACTTTTAACTCATTTATTTCTAGCATTCTCCTACAAGACTCAGCCAGAAGTGACTTCCCCTTCCTCTGAATTACCATGGTCCTCAGTCAGTAGTTTAAACTTTGTGTCCTGTTCTAGGCACATCTTGTAACTTTCGACACTTAGACCATGGAAAACGAAAAACTAGTTTCAATAATATGAACATTCCCCAAATGTCTGTTGAATGGATGAATGAATGAATGAATATTCCATTTTAAAAATAAGCTTTTTATTTTAAAATAGCTTTAGATTTACAAAAAAATTGAGAGGATAATGCAGAAAGGCATATATCCAGCACCCAGTTTCTGCTGTTGTTAACATCTTACATTAATATGATATTGGAATTTTTGTCACAATTAGTAAACCAGTATCAATGCATTGTTATTAACAATTCTATACTGTATTCAGATTTTTTCTGTTTTTCTGTTTTTTTTTAAGATTTATTGACATATAATGGATAAAGAAAAAGTATATATATTTAAGGTATACAAGGTTATGTCTTGAGATATGTATACATTTAACATGATTACACAATCATGTTGCCACAATTAAACTAATTAATATACCCATCAACTCACCTAGTTACTGTTCTGTGTATGTGGCAAGAACACTTGAGATCCAGTCTTTTATCCATGATATTCGATCTTTCCTAAAGGGGAGATGCTGGTCAAAGTTTATAAATGTACAGTTACAAGATGAATGAGTTCTGGAGACCTAAAGTACAGCTTGGTGACTATGGTTAATGATAAGGTCTTGTGTACTTGAAATTCGCTAAGACTTCTTTTGTTTTTATCAACATCTTTTCTTGTCCTTCAGAATTCCATGCTGAGTGCCCCATCACATTTCATCACCATGTCTCGCTAGGATCCTCTTGCCTCTGACGTTTTGTCAGACTTTTTTTGTTTTCTTATGACTTTGATAGTTTTGAAGAGAATTGGTTAGGTGTTTTGTAGAGTGATCCCTCAGTTTGGTTTGTGTCCTGTCTTACTCATATTAGGGTTTTTTGAGGAAGAAGATCATAGAAATAAAGTGCCCAAAACTTAAAGGATAGGGAGTTATGCTCCACTCCCCGGAAGTCAAGCATATATATAAATTATGTAAAATTCTTCTGCGTGGAGGATTTATTTGTTCCCCCACTTATTTATTCATTCATTCATTTATTTATTTAGATAGTATGGACTATGGATGTTGGACACTCTGGGTAAAAACTTAATCTATTTTTTTCACAACTAGATCAAAAGTTCCTGGGTTTTTAGAACAGATTCTTGCTTCTATCTGTCCCTCTGATTGCCTGACACAGAGCAGATGCTCCCCAAATTAATGATCACTGTTTGATAGAACTAAAGTCAGAATTATGGTCCCAATATCTGTAATGAATCCTAAGTAGTGGTTCTCAACCTGTGGGTCACTACCCCTTTGGGGGGGTCTCCTGCGTATCAGATATTTAAATTATGATTCATAACAGTAGCAAAATTATAGTTATGAAGTAGCAACAAAAATAATTTTACAGTTGGGGGTCACCACAACATGAGGAACTATCTTAAAGGGTTGCGGCATTAGGAAGGTTGAGAACCACTCTATGTAACTGGGCTGTTGACATTATCTTACTATACGTACCTTCCCTTCTGGAGAAGATGTCAGAGGTTGAAAGACCCCTGGAAAGAATTTAATACAACCTGCTCATTTACAATGGTAAAACTTAGGACTGGAGAAGAAATTTAGGAACCCACATGATGGATGAGAACCAATGTTTCTAACTTCCGAAATGATGCTCTTCAGAGGTAATGCCTGCCATGGGCACTACTATAGTGTCTAGTTGGTATGAAGTGCTCAACGCAAGTTGGTTGACTCTGCACCTATAGGCAAAAGTGAGCCATCAAAGAGATTTTCTCTGTTCTGTTATGCTCTTATTTTGCAAAGTGAATTTGAACTTTTAGAAGATCTCTGAGGAATAAATGCAAGAAGGAGAGTGGATAGATATTGAAGTACAGACACTCTGAAAACCTGAGTGTCAATGGCATTGGGAAGATATATTGACAGACATTTTAGAAGCATAATTAAGATAATCTGGTTGCCGATTAATGTAGATGGTAAGGAAGTGGGAGATGCCAAGGGTGACACTGAGACCCTTGGCTTGTGTAACCATATGGAACTTGGTGTCACTCATCAAGACATAGTAGGTTTGGAAGGGATGGTGAACCTGTTAGGTGTGAGATACATGGTAGGCTCTCGATACGTCTGGTAGGCAGCACCAGATGTGCACGAAATTTAAGAGAGAAGTTAAAGCCCATGGTATCAATCTAAATGTCAACCAGTTATGAAGCCCTTAGAAGGGGTGATATCACCAATGGAGAGCAGAGCAAAGACAGGTCAGAAGACTGACCACTTGAGTTCACTAGGGCTATAGGATGGAAGAAGGAAACAGAAGAAGAAATGATGAGAGAACCAGATGTGGAATTGTGTGGGGAAGCCTGGTAAAGAGGGTTGGTGAGATGGTTGAAGACTGCAAGGAGACTAAAGATGAGGTTTCAAAGGAGGACATTGGGAGGGCTGGTCAATGATGGTGTCAGCCAGAGTCCTGTCTGTGGAGAAGTAGACGACCTTGTGGTAAAGAGCCCCAGAGGGCTGGGCAGACACACAAGAACGTCATTATAGTTTTACTGGCTCAGATGCCCTTCATTCCCAAACATTAGAGGCAATTATAGGAGAAAGAATTTAAGTTAAATAAGAAAAATGTCTTTATTGCTTTTATGAGATGTACAATGGGTTAATGGGGTTTTTGCATCTCTCATTTGGGAAAGTTTCAAGACTAAAGTTGTTGGCAGTTGAAGTTAGCCTAACATGCATAAAGACGGTCTCTGAATTCCCCTTTAAGCTTTAGGCTCTTATTTCATAAAGCTGAATATATAAGACTACAAGGAGATTGTGTTTATTTTTGTAGTATACTTAAAGGATAAATTTGCCCTGTCTGAAAATACTGAATTTTCTAACTAGTTGATTTATTCAGAGGTCTCTGAATATTTTAGTATGTAATCAATCGCACTTTCAATAAACCATAAACCATGTTTACTACCTTCTGTATTGAATTTAATCAGAGTTACTTGATGGCTAACTAGTATAATGCTGTTGACAAGCACCAGACACTGAGTCTAATTTACTGAAGACCATATTAAAGCAAGATGATAGGACAATTATATTCTTGGAAAATGTAACAAAGGAAAGCAAAAGAAAACATTTTTTGTTTGTTTGGAGTCACAATTTGTCTGGGAGATAGAAAGAAGGCCAACATTCTAAGAACTTTCCTGTGGCTCTTCACATCTTTTAAGTGGGTACAGGCGATGCAAGACTCCTATTAAAGAATAGGCTTCACCGCTCCTCAGAGCTTCACTGCTGATTTTGCCCAGGGGTGTAAATAGATTCAAAGGTCATCTGCGTCTTAATATCTCATTTCTCTCTTTTTGGAGTGGATTCAGTTTGAGTCAATCTGAAGGAATCAAAAGAGCCCTTCCAGCCCCTACAGAGCCTCTCACAATCCTCTGGGTCTTAGCACTCCAAATGATTTGATTATGTTTGGTTATAGTTGCATTATTGATTCAAGCTAGAGCTGGCTGGGAAGGGTCGAACTGTGCTTTCTATTTCCTTATAGTCTTATAGATCAGAGTCTGTTACTCCCTACATCATCTAGGAAACAAGTACCATCATCTTTATAAAAACAAAATGCACTGCAAAAAATTTTATAGATTTTGAGAGAGTTTTGAAAAAACAGGTTGGCACAGTAATAATCTGGCTTTCATGACGCAGTTTTCTTTGGTGAATAAATAGCACTGTGTTTACACGCAGAAAGAATAAAGCTCACTGAAAATCCCTCTGTTTGGTTTTGACAAGTTCACTGAAAAAATTGACAAAAGAAACATTTATTTTAGGCAGTGCTAGCCAATTCAATAAAGATTCTGGTGAACTAAATTTTTAAGATTTTTTGGCTCACAGATGGAGAAATTGTTTTCTGTTCTTCGTTGTGTTTACACATCAAATACCCCTAGATGAATCTCAATCAATACTATATAACCTTTTGGGATGAAGAATAGTATGAAGGACCAAGGTGGAGTTTTCTATTTGCACTTGGTGTGAGTACATCAGTAGCGGGGGGGATATACAACACCCCAGTGAATAACCTATGGTTCATTCCTACATTTCACTCCGTACAAAGTTTGTGTTTTTTTTTTCTTGCATCATATTGGAAGAAGAGTTGTCTTGGGGCACATATTAAAAACACAAACAGTAAAGAAAAGTGATGAACAACAACAACAAAAAGATTTGTGCATGATTTTTGTGATATTTGACACCACAGATAATCAAAAGAGGCCTCAAATAATCTGCATATTGTTTATAGGCCTTGGGGTGGGCACCCCTGTTCTGGAAAGGACTTCCATTAGTAGAGGTCATGTAACACAGGTGCATGTGGTGATTAAGTGGCCCATAGCTTTTCCATCTCAGGGGACCTCACGATGTCTCTAGAGAGGAAGCAGGGACAAGCATGTCTCTGAACCAGGACGCTTCCCGTAGGAATGGTCACAGCTGGATTGCCTCTGATTCTGGCCAAGGCCTGAGGGGTTGCCTTTGTCACATGTCGGAATTTGTGAATAGGAAAGGGAGAGCGAGGCACACAACCTGAAAAAGGAAAAAAAGGAAATGTAGTGCTTTGCTTCAAGATCCATACTTTCTCATGGACAGTAGAATGATTTAATGAAAATGAGTTTTATGTCATTTTTTTCCTGAAAATACAGTATATTTATATTTATTAACTTTCATGATAATATAATAACTTTGACATGACAGTTACATAAAAGCAAATGTGATTTAACTAAAATGACATTGTACTGGCTTCCAACAAAGCAAACATTTGACAAAAGATGGAGGAAAGAAAAAAACCCTTTTTGTTGCCCCACATAAATTATAATGCATTGGAAACAGAAAATGCCTTTAACAAGAGAATAATGAAGTAGTAAATGAAAAGGATCCTCATTTTGTGGTAAGATCAAGGAGAGGAGTTATAGCTGAGCTGTTCCTACTTTTCCACAGTGCCCAGCAGGTGTGTATATTCAGTAAATACTTTTTGAATGAGTAAATTGCACTTCGGAAAGTTTTAATAATGGTTTCATTATTTAGGTGGACATTTTCCAAACAGATTCTTTTCATCCATTGATTGGGAACCAGATTACAGGGTACAAGAGAACAATGATCAGAAGTGGAGAGTGGATCAGGGCTGGAGTGCACAGGAGGCTATTCCAGGAGACTCGCTTTGGTGGTAGGGGGTACAAGGTCGAAGATGCTCACAGTGTGAATCCGAATGACCCTCAGCATGTGATGTGTGAACCCAAGTAGCTCTAGCTGTGGACTCACTGTTTCCTTAAGAGCATTCCCCAAACTCTCAGTGATTTTTTTTTTTAATTTTATTGTCTTTATTATTAAGTCATAGCTATAGTGCAATCAAGGAGTACAATGTGCTGGTTTCATATAGCATCTCTATCCAACACTGCTAAAGGAGTATTAAAATTTCCAACTACTATAGAGCTGGAGGAGATCAAGTTACTCATGTCTATTAAAGTTTTTCTTATAAATTGAGGTGCATTCTGGTTGGGTGCATAAATATTAATAATTGAAATCTCGTCATATTGATTATTACCTTTAACAAATATGAAATGACCATCTTTATGCTTCCTTATTTTGGTTGGTTTAAAGCCTATTGTATCTGTGAATAAGATTGCAACACCTGCTTTTTTCTGTTTTCCATTTTCCTGGAATATAGATGACCATCACTTCACCTTGAGTCTGGATTCATCTCTTAAGGTAAGGTGAGACTCTTGAATGCAGCAGATATCTGGCATGAGTTTTTGTATCCAGTCAGTCAACCTATGCCTTTTTAGAGGACAATTTAAGCCATTCACATTAATAGAATATATTGATAAATCTGTAGAAAATCGAGAGGACATTTTAAATCCTTTTGTCACTGTGGATGTTTGAATTTGGTAAGAAGTTTCTGGGTGAGAAAACTTTTAGGGTGGAGGATGACACTGGTTATTATGGAGGATAGGTTTGAGAATATCCTGGAGAGCTGGTTTAGTTATAGCAAATTTCTTCAGCATGTGGATGTCATTAAAGTATTTAATTTCTCCAT
>CAUYON010005093.1:0-29310 GCA_963573935.1 Arctocebus calabarensis | reverse complement strand
AAAAAAAAAAAAAAATGCACATTTGGAAGCCTCGTTCCACAACATCACATAGAGTCTCTACAGATGAGAGCCTTGGGTGTAACATTTCAATCATATTCCCCAGGTAATTCATAGGAACGTTTGAGAACCACAGGTGCAATCCCTAGATTCTCATTACTCAAAGTGTGATCTCTGGACCAGCAGCATCAGCAGCTTGTTAGGAAGTGGGCCTCAACCCTAAACCAACTGAATCAGAATCTGCATTTTAATAAAATCCCAGGTGATTTATATACACACCTTACCGTGCATACACAGAACTGGTGATCTAGAACAATGTTTCCCAATTTTTTGTGTGTCATGGCATTCACAGTAAGCAAAGACATCTGTCTTGCACTCTAGGAATACAGATGAAAATGCCTGGTGTGGCACCAGGGCTCAGCCTGTGCCAACCCCTCCCAGCCACTGTGAAGGCTGAGAAGATTGATGTCTTAGGCCTACCTATGTTATAACACACTGGTTGAGCAACAATGGTCTGTTTGAAGTTCTAACTTTTTTCATGAGGCATAATTCCCTAGACCTTTCTTACTCTAATTTCCTTCATCATTTATCATTTCTTTTCATGCACAGTAAGAGGTAGAAAAGCTAATTCCCAATGAATGGGAAGTAGCTCTGTCATCGCATAGTGGAAGAGCATAGTCTCATCTTCAAGGTCTAGGTAGACTCTTGGGGAAATGCAGAGAAAAGGAGTTGTATCTGTTATTCCAAAGAGTCATCTGCTACGGCCTGAAGGAAAGTTGGAAGAAATAGAGTCCTCTTTCCTCTGAAGAATGCTCCTCTCTCCTTGGTCTACAAATCTGAGGAGAGAGGATTAGCAAGATGCAAAGTGGCTTCCTCTCTCCTGAGTGCCGAGAAGAATGTGATTTTGTTTAATCCTTCCTTAGGAAAATCTGTCAGCTTGTAAACTGGACAGGTGTCCCCTCTCTCAGCCAGCCCCGATAATGGGGTGACAGTTGGGGTGGAAGGAATGGAATACCTTCAGAAACACTTCCTGGTGAGACCATCTGATCCAAACCACCAAGTGTCAGGACACACCATCTGACTTCGCAAAGCCCCAGCCATGTGGGAACCCCATTGATTGATTTTTTTTTTTCCCTCCTGAGGAAAATGTTGAAAAATTTTAAAGCTCAAAGTGGTGAACTCTTACTCTGAAGCACACATGACAAGTTCTATCATTAAATGAAGGCTTGTTGAGGCTGAATCAAATACAAGAAAGAGGGGGAGGGTGATTTCTCACCTTTTTTCCTTCTCTTTCCAACTTGCCTGCAAATCTGTGTCTAATTCTGTCGACTGTACTTCTCCCAGTCAGAGACCAGCCTCGGAAGCACACATTTCTGCTGGGTGGGAGTTGGGCTATCCCTCCTCTATCCTAAGACTGTACAGCCCTCAAGTACCTGTATGATCTTACCGACATATATCAACCATACCCCAAACAGGGTTCTGCCCAAAGCCCCTCTGAATTAATAAGAGAAAGGACAGTGACCACAGTATTTGCCACCTGTTTGATTTTTCATAAAGCTCTTTCCTTAATGCAGATGCACAGGCAAGCAAACCTTTCTCCTGCTCTGACCAGGAGGTCCAGAGGTCAGTTAACAGTTCAGCCAGAGTTGCCATGATGTCTAAGAAATGAGTGGATTTTCTTTAAGTTCTTAGCAAGTAGAAAATTTCTATTCCTTGATTAACAAGTGCTGCAAATCTGAGATTGAGGAATGCTGAGGGCTTGGGCCTCCCAATCCAAATTACATAGCTGTTTTACATGACTGGTTCAAATAGAGAGGATTGAGCCATCTCTCTGCTTCATGGTCCAGGATGAAGAACAAGCTGTGGTACTTTGAATTTGGCACCTCAGAGACCTTTGCAGCCACCTGCAAGAAACTCCATGAGCACATAGAATTGGAGGTAAGTTCTCAAATGGGGAGAAGGCTTCCTGGAACCGTGGTTCTGCTACTGGACTGTCAGACACCCAGAGGACATATCCTCTGGGTCCTTAAGAGGTAATCCAGAGCATTACCTGCATATTGTTTCTCTATCCGGTTCCCAAACACCTCCATGACCTCACTCAGTGGGCTGCCGAGTGCTGGACCTGGCTTTCCTGGCCTATCTGGACAGTCCTTGGGGCTCTAGGACCCAGAGGCCCAGAAGACTCAGAGTCACTGTCAATTCCCTCAGCCCCCTCCCACCACAGCCTAGCTATTCCTCCTTTTCAGAGGCAAAGACTCAGTTGCCAGCAGCACAGGGAGAGGGGATGCTATTGGGCCATAAGCAATGTCCCAAACCTGATAAAAGTCTAGGAACTGGTGGCCACAGGGCAATGGGGCTGGGCAGTAAGGGGGTTGAGCCCAGAAGTGACCAGACATCCCTCAGCTCAGATGCATCAGTTTTCACAGCATCTGACTCACGAGCACTCAGGGCCAGCTTTGTGGGCATGAAACCTGTACCTTCACAGAGGTCCCTGTGCTCAGAAGGGCCCTCAGTTTGATTGCTCTTCTGTCACTGTCTTGAATGTCTTGATAATCTTTCAAACAAAGAGCCCAGCATTTGCATTCTGAACAGGGCCCCATGAATTATGTAGCTGATCCTGTCGGTGCACTCAGGTGCGCTCATGTTTTACTAACGCTGCCACACTTGTAGCAGCCTGCCTTAGATGGTTTGCCTGGCGGCTTCCCACCCCCTCGCCCCACCTCTGCTGGGCTGCTCTCCTCTCATTGAAGTCCTCTCCCTGATCGCTGTGAGGACCCTCCTTGGTCTCTGGCCCAGACTTCTACCCACACCACTCTGTCTCCACATGTGAAACCTCAGGGCCAGCGGCTCTCTTGCCCAGGACTCTTAGCTCCCAACCTCACCTTCCCACAGCATTCAGGCCTGCAGCCTTATTTTCACTCAAGAAAAGCAAGTGTAAGGGGCAGCCAAAGAGTCCTACCAGGCCAGGTTCCCCTGGCCCCTCAGCTGTGCCTGCAAACCTCCATGAGCAGTCCACAGGGCCCGGCATCCCTCTGATGGGCACTTGGCCTGAAGCAGGGCAGAAAAGCCCTGCCCCTGCCCGCAGATGGGAGCCGAGCGAGGAGTTTTCACAAACGAAATGCACGGTGCTGTGTTTGACTCACCTGCCTGCCTCTCTCCTTCCCTGCAGGATTTCCAGGGTAGGAGGCTCAGGGTAATCCCCTGAACCTTACACCAGCTTGGTCAGAGAGCAGAGGGGCCCAGGAGCCAGGGGCATGTGTCCCAGCTGGTGGCTGCAGTCACGTGTACCTGGAAGAGGGAAGGAGCCAGCCCTCCTCTATTTGCACACACTTACACGCAGCCTGGGCCCTGCCACTGAAGGAGGAGAGGCCTTGGCAGGGAGACTGAGTGTGGCTAACAGAGATATGTGTGCATTTTTCCTGTTGGCACAGTCATCTGGTGGGGTCTCTTTAAATACACCACCAGTGAGGGACAGCCCTGGCCTAACCACGGCCAGCTGCAGACACACAGCGACTGCTTGTTCTCCCTGCAGCTGGCCTTGAAATTGTGCCCAGAATACAGCAGTTTGACTCCCCTGCCTGTGGCCCACCTCCCGGCTGCAGGCCCAACAGTACTCTCTGGGTCTGAGTCACAGTAGCTCTTCCTCAGCCACAGGGGGGCTGGTGGCCTCCTTGCTAAAGACAGTGGCCTCTGGAGGGGGTGGGGTTGTTCACAGGGTGGGTTGTGGGGAGCTTTCAGAAGCACTTCCTGTTTTCCTTATCTGCCCATAATGAGTCTTTTTAGTGTGTATTCATGAAAGTAAACTGGGGGGTAGGGCTGAGGGCGTCCTGTGGTGGGCAGCCTCTGGGACAGCCCTCCGGATTGAGGCAGGCACCATTTCTGTATCCAGACAATAGTGGGTGGACGGTCCCTTGCCTTGTGACCCAGAGAGGGACTGAGAGAGATAGAAGAGGGCAAACCATGGGGTGACAAGTGGAAGGAGACAGCAGAGCCTCGCAGGGAAATGGGAGAATAACAGATAAGAGAAGTTATGTGAAAGGCCCTTCTAAGGCCAGGCGTGGTGGCTTGCACCTGTAATCCTAGCACTCTGGGAGGCTGACGCAGGTGGACTCAGCAGCAAACTCTTCCCTGAGCTGAGGAGTTCAAGACAAGCCTGAGCAAGGGCAAGCAAGACCCTGTCTCTACTAAAAATAGAAAAACCAACCAGGCCTGTGGCCGGCGCCTATACCAGCTACTCGGGAGGCTGAGACAAGAAGATCACTTGAACCCAGGAGTGTGAGGTTGCTGTGAGCTGTGAGCTATGACGCCATGGTGCTCAACCCCAGGGCGACTCAATGTGGCTCTGTCTCAAAAAAATAAACAAAGGACCTTCTGAATGTGGCTGCTGCACACTATAGCCCAAGCCAGTGAGGACCAGCACGTGACCCACCAGCCTGAGATCAGTAAGCCGGAGAACAACCCTATACAAGGACTTATACTACTCTTCACCGTGTTCAAAGCCCTACCACAGCCTTCATTCCAAAGTCCCACAACAGTCCTGTGTGCTAAATAGACCCAGCACTATTATCCCCCTTATATGTGGAAAAACAGGCTGAGGCACAGAGAAAGGTAAACACAGGGGAGACAAAAGTAAACAGAGTGAGAAAAAGTCAGCTGCTTGGACTGTCTGCCATGACATGTCTCATTTGCTACAACAAGCCAGTGAGGTGAGCGTTACTACGCTTTTTAAACGAGGCTCAGATACATTAAGTAACTTGACCAAGACTTCATGGCTGAAAACTGAGAAGAGAGAAGATTCCAGGTCTTCTGGAGTGAGGTTAGCTTGGAACCCAATAAATAAGTAGAGATTCTCCTAACAGGTGCGAGAAACTTAGGAAGTTCTTCGGCATGGGAGCACTGTTTGTTCCTCCTTCACTGGGACTATTTGATTTCCTCTCAGCTCACGCAACTGGGCTGCTCTGCTGAGAAATGCTTTGCAGAGAACAACAGACACAGTCCTCCTGCCCATTTGAGGAAGGAATAGATTCAGGCTGGAGGGCAGGAGAGAGGATAACTGCCTTAAAGTTTACTAAAGGTCTTAACACAGCATCTGATTTTATTTTGATCAACAAATCACACAGGGAAAATACTAATGCCCTCACTTTATGGAGGGGGAAACTGAGGCTAAGAGGTTTAGCTTCCTGAGAAAGTGCACAGCTGCAAGAAATCAAGGGAGCCGAGATGAAGTCTATTTAGTTTCTTCCTTTTTTGTTTTTCTTTTTAAGTTGGAGAGTGAAAGTCAAAGCTCAATTAAGACATTTCAGGGACATTGTATATCAACTCTTCACTTGATATACAGACTACTTCTCGGAAGACATGAAATAGGAGATGAGGTCCCATCTCTGAAATAACACTTATGGCCCTGTGACAAGCGAGAATAGTCCACAGAACACACAGCACTGCGGAACTAGATCCAAAGAGTCCCCAGGAGCCACATGAATTAGATCACTCTGGATCCTGTTTTGGGGGCTCAGTGACTCGGGCAGAGGAGAAGGTGACTTCCAATCTACTGCTTGCTTTCAGACACGTGGCCAGGGATGGCACCATAAGAGGACTTGGACTCAGACAGTGCTTAGTCAGGTTAAGTAACTTGCTGAACTGTAAGTCTGAGCCTCAGTATTCTCATCTATAAAATGGGAGGGGGGAAGGGATTAGTCTACTTCCCAAAGCTATTACTAGGATGAAAGTTTCCAGGTCTTTTCGTTTTTTTGTTTTTTTATGTAACTGGAATTGTGCTAAATGCCTCCCAGAATGTGCCAAGTAGCCTTAAGTGGCAGGTGTCATAATCACCTTCCCAGAGAAAGGGGACAGAAGCTGAGAGAAGGTACAAAGTCACCTGAGGTCTAAACCTATGTGTGATCAAGTCAAGGTTCAAATCCAGATTTGCAGGCGGCACCTGTGGTTCAAAGGAGTAAGGGCTGGCTCCATATGCCAGAGGTGGTGGGTTCAAACCCAGCCCTGGCCAAAAACCGCAAAAAATAAAATAAAATAAATAAACAAATCCAGATTTGCCAGAAACCCAAGAGTTCCAAGGCCGTACTGGCACTTGAGAAGCTCGAGAGTAGAGATTCTCTAGGCCCAGGTTTGGGGCATATTCGATCTGCTTATTATTCAGTTTTATTTTGGCTTTTCAGATAACATTAAAAGCAGGCATGAGATTTTTTACATGTATCAAAAGGGGACCGTAAAACAACATTGCAAATACTCGCCCTAGCTGCTTCCTCTGTAGGAATGCAAAGGAAGGCCTGTGAACATTCATGCTTTCAATAAAATGTTGCAGAGTGTAAGTAGAAGCTGGTGTGTCACCTACCCCCCACCTGAACTGACTGCGATAAGCAGTCCCTCAGGGCACTCTGGGAAGTATCTTCCCTTCCAAAGAGGCCCTTAACAATCACTCTAACCTGACTTCCCCCTGGATAAACAGGTGGGGTTGGGGAGAGGGAGGCACATAGTGAGTCACCTCCCTGACCCCAGTTGCAGAATAGTCTTGCAAAACTTCAGTCTGTAGATGGGATCACTTAGGTGGAGCAAACCGGATGGGCTTCAACTCCAGCATTTGTTTTACATTCTGTGGAAATGTTTCATTTTATCGGCTAAAAATAAGAAATTCCAAAATTTCTTGATATTGAATCTAATCTTAAGAACAACAATCCCAAGGGAAGGCTAGCCAGCTCCACTAATATGAACTAATGTGAATGCCAGGAGGGGAGAAAGTGAGTCCCAACCCGGAAGGTCCTCCCAAAATCTCTTGTTCAGTATCTTTTGGGAATCTCTGCACATCGCTTACGCCTTTCACTTGAAGGTTTTTTAAAAATACAGAAAAGTCTTGAGGATAGTATATCAAATACTCCCATTTCCCCCTTACTCAGAATTGATATTTATCATTATGTTGTCTTCTTTCAGGTATTTTTCAATAAAATATTGCAGATAAAAATGAAGTCCGCCACAATCCCTTCACGCCCTGTAACTTGCCTCTGTCCTCACCTTTATGTTCTTGAGATCTCCCTGTGCAGAAGTTGATGGAGCTGGTTCATTACTTTTAACTGCCTAAGGTGCTCTGTGCAGCCCCTACCCACTATTGATGAGAAGCAGAAATGGAACTGCTCAGACACTGCTGGGGGTGACATAAGTGTTCAGTAATCCACACCCAAGTGAGAGTGTGTGTATACAGACTACGTGACCCAGCAAGTTCTTCTCAACCTAGACCCTCATAGGAGCATGAGATGAGCACAGAGGTACAGTGTACCACTTTTTTTTTTTATTACCGACCCCAAATAGAACCAACCCAAATGACTATGTTATACGAACACTTTAAAAAGTGAGTGAAGGTACTAAATGCCACTGGCACTTTAAAATGGCTAATTCACCTCAATTTAAAAAAAAATTTAAGGGATTTGCTGGGCACTGTGCTAGTAATATTTAATCTATATCATGACAGGGGTCCCAACCATGAGAATCCTAAATTCTAAAACCAACAGCACCTGTGCACGCAAAGAAGCTTCACAAATAATATTAGGTTACTGTACTGTAAGATTGGGCAGATACATTTAGATATTCCAATCCAAACTAGTGCCATTATTTTTCAAAAGAGAAAAATCAAGAACTTTATAGGTTAAGTGGCTTGGCCAAGTTTATCCAGCTCGTGTGTGGCAGAAGAGAAAACTCATGGCTCTCAAACTCTGGGGATGGGGAGGGGGGTTTCTGTGATTCTGCTGTGTCATCCACCTGTAGTAAGTATTGCACACTTTTAAATTAGACTGGACTAGATCTTCGGGCCTTGGTCTCTTCTGGTAAGATCTGAACCTTCTTTTCATCTTAGGCAGGTAGAGCCTTTTAGAGCTTGGCATAAGGAAAGTGGGAATTGGCCAGCACTCAGCCATCCACCCAGCCACACTGAACAACATGGAAATATTCGTTGGCAGGGAAACTGGAGAAGAGCATCAGAAGGGATTTGGGGTTCATGGGAAATAAAAGGGGCAACCTGCATGTATTTCAAACCCTAGAGTGAAAAGTGAGGCTAGAGAGGTCCTCTTTCTGGTCTACCCCTTTCCTCAGCCAGCCTGACAGCCCCTTCATTAGAGCATCAACCTCATTGTGAAACTGTCCAAAGCCGCTCTTGGCACTTCAGATTTCTTCTTCTTGCCCATCTGCCTGCTGTCACCACGCCTGATGCCCCTAACTCAGTTTCTTGCTTCTTCTTCCTAATATGTGTGTTAACCTCTTTTTCCAACTGAGAGTTCCTCATAGTTCACTATTACTTAACAGATCTTTTTGGATCTATTTGGATTACAAGTAATCCATTTTAAAACATTTTAAAATATAGAGGGGCAAAAAAGAAACCTAATCCCCAATCTCACCAACTGGGGATCAGTACTATTAAAACGTTGGTCTCTTTTCAATCTTGCAATAATATCAGCCTTTATTTCTTTTCTTTTTCTTTTTTTTTTGCAGTTTTTGGCCAGGGCTGGGTTTGAACCCGCCACCTCCAGCATATGGGGCCAGTGCCCTACTCCTTTGAGCCATAGGCACCGCCCAGCCTTTATTTCTTTGACATTAGACCTCCCGAGGACCATTCTTCATTCAAATCTTTACTTATTTTAAGTATTTTAAACATAGCTTTATCATCCCCATCGCTCTTCCTCTTCCAAACAGGCTCTGACTATAAGTTTCCTTCACTGGTGGTTAGAATTATTCAGCTTACTAAGGAAAAATTGTTTCTCTCGATTTCCCCTTATAAAATTCCATTGTTTGCTTGCATTTGTTTCTGACACACAAAACTATTTCTCTCTTAAATGACCCTCATTTTATGTTCTACAAATGTGTACCCTGTAGTTCACTTCAAGCCTCATTCATCCATATGCTTTTATTTTCCTGTCCTTTTCCATTTCTTTTGTTTTTCGTGAATTGCTTTGATTTTCTTTTGTCTTCAGACTACTGGCTACACTTACTTTGTGTCTTCCAAGGACTTCGGAGTAACTTTTAAAGTTAATTCTTATGGCTTTATTTTCACAAAGTAGTTGTTGAGGGATCCATAGCATATTTGATAGACAGGGCCCAAAGAAGTCTCAGAAAACCCAGGTTGAGGGTCACAGGACTCAGCAGCTTGGGTTAGAACACCCTCCCACCACTAGATTCTTTCTGGAAGATCCTCCCAGCCAACCTCTGCCCCAGAGAGCTTAACTTATCTACCACCAAGTTCCTTAGTAAAAGAGTAACTTTCCCCAAGCGCTGTCTATCAAACAAATAGATCTTTTAAGTAATAATGAACTATGAGAACCTGTCAAAGGGAAATATATTATCTCTCTTAAACTTTATATACTATTCAAAGGAATTCATGATCTTCATCACCACACTCGGGAGATTCAGGAATCTTGGGAAAGAGAAACATTATAATCCTTTTCTTCCTCTACAAATGGGTTATTAAACAGACACAGAACAGGGTATTATAAATAAGTCTTCTTGGATAGCTCTTTGTTTTTCTCTCTCTGTGAGGTCATAAACTTTCTGATCCTAGCCTTCACTATGAAAGGCATTAAAAAGGTAGAAGAATTGACTCTCTAAGGAAAGGCATAGAATCTAATAAGAGATTGAATTAATATTACCGTGCACACACATTATCAACAAGTTAATAATAATAGCAGCCACTGACTATCTGACAAGCTCTGTCCTGGCTCTTTCCTACATTGTCTTACTTCATCTTCATAACCACTCTCCATTATTTACACAGAGAAACGGAGTCTTATAAAGATGAGTAAGTACACTTCAAGATCAGATGAGTTTCGAGCCTAGATCTGGGATCCCAGGCCCCCGACAATGCCACAGAGATGGCTCCTGTGTTACACTTCTGCCTGCCACCTAATACATGCATCTGTTCAATAGATAAAGGGGCTCCGCTTCAGGGCTCTCAGCAAATCCATCAGGCAATCAGCTTTCTGAAGCAAGGACTTGCTCTTATTCATTCTGTACCCCTAGCACAGTACCCAAATAAAGTCTCTCCTCAATAGTTATTTGCTGGTTGTAAAACTAAACAAGTATGAAACATTCCATAATTAGTGTGTACACTAAGGAAATTATCGTTTGACCAGCCTCAGGTCACACCTTTTTGTTGGAAGAATACAAGAGACCTTTGCTCCATTCGTAACACAAAGGGGGAGCCAGGGGCACTTGGGCCTTCTCCTAACTGTGTGGCAAGTGGGAAGACCTCCCACGCCCATCTCTGAGATGTTACTGGGATCTCTGAAAGTAGCAGAGGGTCTGGGACAACTGTGAACAGGGGCAGGAAATGCCAGGGTTCTCCCACCTCTTTCCCACCAGAGTTAAGACAGGGAGTGGGCAGAGCCCATGTGGCAGCGAGGGTACCAGGAGGCTGTGTGTTCGGAGAAGTGACCTGCAGGGCAGATGGTGTCCCCATTCTGAGTCCTCTCTGTGGCCCAGAAGCCTACTTGACCCTGAGCCCTGCTCTCCTGTGGCCATCGGCCAAGCTCTACCTGCAGGGAAGTTTGACCCCTCAAAAATCCCCCATCCACCCCAAGTTGGCCTCAGCTCCCCAGACAGACAGCAAAGCCTGGTAATCTGTGTCCAAAGCAAGAACGCCTTAACACACCAGGGTTTTTTTTAAAACCCAGGGAGGGTGGAGCAGCGGATAGGAAACGGCTTTGCCTTCTGTCCAACTCTGAGGCAACCCACCACAGTGAGCTCTGAGAAATAGCAATTTTGTTTTGGAAACTGGCACCCAGTGCCGGCTCACTCCTGGAAATGAATTTGGGCCCCCCCCCATCCCCAGCTGCAACATTCTACTTCCAGCCTGCCTGCCAACACCCCCTTCCAGCTGCCCCTCTCAAAGGCGCCATTGTGCCCGCCTGGCACGGCAACAGAGGAGGGCTAAAGAGGAAGAAAATATTTTCTGCTCATAGGATGTTCTTAAGCAGGTTGTGTGTACACGGCTTCAATGCCACATTCCTTGAGCCCACACAAGCCCTCCAGAGCTGCATCATCCCTGTCACAGATGGCAGCCACTTTCCAGTCTAACTGGCCCCCCGTGGCTCACTGTCAGAGAACGGAGAGCACGCAGCTGGGAGGACAAGGCTGGGGAGAAGTGCGGGGTCGTGATGACACTTTCTCAGTACAGCTCACTCCAGCCTGCCAGAGCAAAGCTGAACATAAAACTCAGAATCTCTGAACTGGAAAGAGCTCTAGTCCCACTTTCCATTCAACAAAAGATTCATTCTAGCACATTCTGATAAGTGGGCATTCAAGCCTCCTCCTTAACGCTCCAAAGACAGGAAGCTCACCACTTTTCAAGCAGCCTGTTGCATTACTGGGCAATTCTGACTTTCAGAAAGTTCTTCCTGATGCTGAACAAGGCTTGTGTGTCCTATTCCTCATCACCTTTCTCTGGTTAGCACTTAGCACGTGCTTGGAGCAAAGCAGCCGCACAGTGAGTGTGTATGGGGTGCATGAGCGAGTCCCCCTCTGCTGGGCCTACGTTCACCCTCTGGGGGACATAGAAACTTGCCTCCCCCTCCTCCACGGGACTGCCCTTCAGCAGGCTGAAGGTGCCCCCTCCATGTTTATAGACACGTGACTATCATGACCACTCTTCTTGGATAAACTCCATTTTTTTAGTGTACTCCTTAAAATGAAAAGTCAAACCCCTCTATCCAGAATACTCTAACTGTGTCTCATAATGCCTGTAAAGTGCAGGGTTCACAGGCTTCCTGCTCCTTGGTCTTGTGCAGGAAATCTATAGGTTTATGAAGATGACCACAAACCTTGATAAATTGAGAAAAGAAGTTCCTTCCTTAATTTCATTAAGTCAAACGTTCCTCACCTGCAAAACTGGGACTACAAATACTGACATCGTAGGGTTGTAAGGATTAGACATAGGATATATGAAGCACCTGGCTTATAATAATTACTCAGTAAGTGGATGCTATGTATATTAATATTATATAACATATGTGTGCATTAGTATTATTGTCTAACTGCCCACAATAGACATCAGCCCCTAAAACGACCTAAAACAGGCTCTGTAAATGCATGAGATGCCACTGTCCTGTAAGAGTTTCCTATATGCCAGGCCATTCTTGTGTGTAGATAGTACTGGACTGTCTTTCCAATAGCGCCGTCTGCGTTCATCAGCGCTACTCCACGCATCACCTTTGCTTCCCTCCCAGCACACACAAGATCATTGACGCTGATCTCCACTGAACTAGAGAGAACACGCTCTCTAGTTCTTGTCTAGAGAAAACAGATGTCCTTAAATAGCAAACGGCCCTGGCTGTTTTTCTTTCAGTCCCAACAAATTTCTCTATTCTGGCCATAGGCCCTGCAGATATGCAGATATCCGCTTCCTTTTCTGTCCTGGTGCTTCCAGCTAGTGTGTGCTGGAGCCGGCTTGCTAGCTGGCGCATCTCTTCCCAACTGTCCTTTCAAGGATGTCATGTGGGTATCTTGAAACTGGCCGTAGTGGGAGTGTTTACACCATGGGATGCAACAGTGAGGGCCCCCCACCCCCTGTGCCTCCTGCCCAGAGCCTGCTGTTAAGGTTGTAGCAACACACCATTGCCTCTAGCATCACCTGCTGAGAGCAGCTGAGGGACAGGTGCTGTGTCCCATTTCTGCCATCTCCAGAGTGCAGCACAGAGTAAGTCTGTTCTCGTCATTCTTGATGGACCAACGAATGCTTCTGTCTTCTGTCTCTGGATGTGTCTCTCACATAAAATACACCGCATGTGCCCTACTCTTGTCACCAGGTGTTTACAAATGAATTTACTTTGTGATCAGAGAACCACATTCTGAAGACTTAGATTAACCTTCCTATTTCTCTCCACCCTGGAAATTCAGTCCAGTTTTATTAATATTTTTATTTTATTAAAGTCCTCATCCTGCAAGGCTGTGGGAATTCATCTGAAAGGAAGGAAGCCTTGTCTGTTTCTTCAAAGACCACCTCTATTTCCATGTTAGGACTTCTCCACACATTCTTTCAGTCCACAGAGACTTAGACAGACACCTGATATGGGTGAGACATATCACGAGCTATGGAGAACACGGAGCTGTGTGAGATGTTGCCTCCACTTTCCATGAGCTTAAAGTCTCCCGGGGAGAGGCACGTATGCATAATCCATAGCAGAATTTAAACTCCGTGTAAGGGGAAAGAGCAGAGCAACAAAAATTCAGAGACGGGGAAGCTCAATCTCTAGCTAAAGCATTGCAAAGAACCTCACTAAGTAGACAGCTTTTGACCTGAAAGGGTAGGATTTTTTTTATTTTTCGAGAAAGAGGCTCACTTTGTCACCCTGAGTACAATACCAAGGTATCCTCACAGCTTACAGCAACCTCAAACTCTTGGGCTCAAGTGATTCTCTTGCCTCAACTTCCTGAGTAGCTGGGATTACACCCAGCTAATTTTTCTATTTTTAGTAGAGATGGCTCAGGCCAGTCTGAAACGCCTGAGCTCAAGCAATCCACCTGTCTTGGCCTCTCAAAGTACTAGGATTACAGGTGTGAACCACTGCGCCCAGCTGAAGGGAAGGATTTTAATAGGCAGAAAAGAGCTGATGGGCAATTTAGATAGTGTATAAGGCAAAAAAAAAAAAAAAAAAAGTAAGTAGGCTACAATGCTGTGGCCTCTATGCAGAACAATTCAGGCTACCATAACTGGCATTCATCAGCACCTGGCTTACCCTCTTTCTCAGCTAGTCTTCTCTTTCCAACCACAGGGGACACACAGGGTTCCAGCCTTCTCAGTAGTCTAACTCACACTCCAACTTGCCAAGCTACTGCTCAGGGAGAGACCCCCCCTTCCTGCAGTAGCGGAAGTGCTCTCACTGCGATGAGCACACCACCCTATCCTTACCCAAGCCCTGAAAGCCCCTGGGCCCCACAAGGTGCTTTCTCTTTGCCTAATGCCTGTCAGTGTCCTATCACAGGCAGTGTGCAAGTGTGTGTTGCAGAGTCCAGGGAGGATTTCGGTCAGGTATGTGTCAGCCACCTCTGCCATTATTGTCCACTGGAGGCTCCCCCAGCAGAGGAGGCCACCCTGCCCTACTGCCTATCCCCGTCTCAGCCCATCCTGCCTCCCGTTCAACTGTGTCAGGATGTCGTCCCCCTCTCTCTTAGCCCTCGCCCTTCCTCCCACTGTAACTGAAATATTGCTTTCCCCAGACATGGCCCAGCAGTTCGCTACTTCCCTTCTCAAAAGAGCTACCCCCTGGCTTAGTTCTCTCTCTCAAAGGGAAAGAAAGGACCCCAGTCTCATCCCCAGACCAATGTCCCACCACTCTGGCCAGCATCATGCTACTCCCTCTACCTCCCATCCTAGGCATCCCAACTTCCTCTTCTCTCTGTACATTCATTCATTCAACAAACAACAGGAAAAACCTTTTGTTTGTTCAATCATATTTCCCTTTTAGATTCTGTCTAAAAGGTGTGTGTCACCAAACTACTTGGCCATTTCAACCCTGCTCCCTCATTGCCA
Source organism: Arctocebus calabarensis (assembly GCA_963573935.1). Lineage (NCBI taxonomy): Eukaryota > Metazoa > Chordata > Mammalia > Primates > Lorisidae > Arctocebus > Arctocebus calabarensis. Next base: position 14,795 of record CAUYON010005093.1, on the reverse strand, counting down.
TCTTCCCCACTCACCCCAGAGTCCCTAGTTAAATCCTATCCAGGAGACAGCCGTGTAATTGGGAAAGCCGCTCACCAACTTTGGGCCTTATTATTCTCATCTTGGTAATTAGGAGTGATCTCTAACGTCCCATCTGGCTTTACCATTCTAAGATTCTGTGCTTCAGCCCTCATCCAGTGGCCAAATTCCCCTTATAAAGTCACTCATGGCCTCCTGGTTGTCAGTCCAAATGACCACAGATCTAAGTCCAGATCAGCTTACTCTAATTAGCCAAGCAACACTGGGCCATTCCCCAGTCTGTTTCTCATCTGTACAAATGAGGTCATTGAACTGGGTAAACTTTTAAGACCCTCTGGTGTTTGATTTCATGAGAGAACAGAAACAGAGAAGGGAGAAAGAAAGAAGGATCCTTTTTGGAACATATATAGGAAAACATTAATGGAGTAAATAGCATCTGTGGGGCTTAGAAGGAAGTCACAGAAAGGGGGCTAGGGTGTCCTCGTGGGCATCCTACCATTAGGAGACTGTAATAATGAGCCTAGACAAGGATCATCATTGGCTAATGAAGAACTCTGTAATAGAAGGTTTAGGCTAACAACACCTGAACTCACTGACCAATCTAAACATCACCAAAAAGAGACAGTCAAATTATGTGCCTCCTAATGAGATGTAATAGGAAATATACAGCCCCACTAATGAAGTATTCTTGGCCAAAAAGCCAGTCTTGAATCTGATCAAATCTCCAAAAGTACTAATCTAGTGAAAATACAGGGGACAGACTGAGAATATGTTTAAAAGATACCTCAGCAATGCAGTCAGCAAAATCCAAAAATCTGGAAAATACTACAGCCTTACTAAGCATAGGCATCACCGAGGAGCATGTTGCAAATGCTGGGTCTCAGGCCCCACCCAGACCTCCTGAATCCTGAATGATGATCTACTTTTTAAATTCTTTTTAAAGACATAGGGTCTTGCTATGTTGCCCAGGCTGGAGTAAGTGCAGTAGTACAATTATAGTTCAGTGTAACCTTCACCTTCCAGCCTCAAGTGATCCTCCATGCCTGTAATCCCAGCACTGTAATCCCACCACACCATGACTGGAATATGCTTTTTAATAAGACCATGAAGTGATCTGACTGGAATATGCTTTTTAAAAAGACCCTGAAGTGATCTGTGTGCATGACAAATTTGAGAAGCCCTGCTCTTTAGGACAAATGACCCATTTCTTTAATAAAGAAAAGGAAAAAAGAATTTAGATCAAATTCTAAAGAATTAGATCAATTCTTTATTCTTTTGGGATTTAGATCAAAAGAACCCTAAGTGATATATCAGCCAAATGTAATGTGAAGACCTTTCAGACTAACTATAAAATAATGAGACCACAAAAGAAATGTGAACAATTACTGGATATTTATTGATGTTAAGGAATTGTTACTTTTTAAGAACGATAATAGTATTGGGTAATAGTAAGTAATAGTCCTATTGAAAGATGTATGTCTTTATGGATAAAATCATATAATGTCAGGAATTTGCTGTAAAATTGTTCAGCATGGGAAAGTGGACTGGGGTGGAGTTACAGCAGGATTCCTATTGCACACAGTAAACAGTTCTAATTGCCCGAGGCTGGGCTTGGAGGCACATGGAGCCTTGCTATTCTCTCTAGTCTCCTAGACACAAGGAAATACCCACAACAAAAGCTTTTATAAAGAAAGACCCAGAAGGAATCATGAAAGACGGGAGGGATCATAGCGCTGTGGCAGGGTGACCAAGAATGAGGACATTTCAAGCTGAAAACGCCTCTGGAGCGGTGGAGAACTGGCCTGGAGGAGGTCATTCCTACAACCAGACATAGCCCAAAGGCAGGACTCTAGCAAAAAACTTGCAGCCCAACCACAAAAAAATCTGCCTAATCCGTGGCACGGTGAATCGAGGTTAAAAGAAGGGAGAATTTACTAGTTGCTAAAAACTGAAACAGGTCATCAGATAAATTGTGGAATCTCCTCCCCTGAGGACCTTCAGAAATAGGACTGGCAAGGCTGAGAAGCAGGAGGCCTCGGCCGTCGCCTTTTCAGGTCGCGACAGGCAGGCGAGGAGGCAGGAACGCGGCTGCGCCTCGGCGCCTTCCCTCCCTCCTCACCGCCTGGCTCTCAGTCCCTCTCCGCTAGGGCGGAGGACCCGGCGGGCAGGGCGCTGCCGCAGAATGTGTGGCAGTAGGGATCCCAGACTTGATGGGCAGGGAAGAGGATGAAAGCGAATTCCCCGTGCGTTTCATCTGCACACAAATACGCTTCGGCCTCCTGACCCAGTCTCTGCTTACCTGTGCGCCCGCCCTCCGCCAAACCCGCCAGCCACCCCGGGCTGGGAAAGGGACCAGACCTGGGGGGCATGGTCTTCGCCAGGGGTACCAATGCGGAACGTGGCCGACAGCGGCCGGGGCCTGGGAGGAGGCGGGCGCGGGCCGCTGGGCCTGGCTTCAGACACATCCCCGAACTGCCTCCAACCGGCAGGAGCCGGGCTGGCCTCGGGGCCCCGGCCCCCACCCCGCGGCCGCAGCACCGCCCCGGACCCAGCGGGCTCGACGTTGGGCGCCCGAGGCCGGGCACACTGGGAGCACGATTTCGAGCGTGTGCGCGCTCGTCTCTACGGACGGGAGCTCTGTGCCTCGGCCCCACGCCGGCCTATAAATACCTGGGTCCCGCGGCAGAGCAGCCCCCGCGCGGAGGAGAGCTTGCCAGCCCAGCCCTAGGTCAGGGTGGTAGCGGGGCGCAGGGACCGCCGCCCTCCTTCGCGCTCCCCGGCAGCCGCCCCGGGTCGGGGCAGGAGGAGGGGGCCGGCTGACGTCATGGAACACTTGGAGGATATAGCTCGGGAACCCGCCGGGAGCCGGCCTCGGGGCCCCTGTCCCATTTAGGCCGACAGAGCTCCAGTCTGGGCTCCACTTCCCCAGACTCAGCGCGGCAGGCTTGCACCTTTCCTGAGACTGAAGCGAGCTGGGCTTTTGAAGGAAATCAGTGGGTGATGCTTAGGCCAAGAACCCCGGAGAAAGGACATACAGGGGTGGGCTGGCAAGGCTCTCATGAGTCTCGGTGATAGAGTGGGACTGCCTTCCAGAGACCAGTCAACCCCTTGAGGTAAATGTTATTTCCCATCCCTCATTTTTCAGGTTGCAAATTAAAACTCAGAGAGGTTAAGGAACCAACTCAGGATCACACAGCTGGCAATGACACAGCTGAGATTTCAAACATATTCTCTTCCTCCAAGCCTAGGCATGTTCGTCCTGAGACATTGCCTCTCACCTGCTACGTGGGTACCATTCCAAGGGTGGGGGACACCAAAATGAAACAGCCCCCACCTCTTCTATTCTTTCCGACCTCTCTAGAGTCTACATAAGACCCGGAGAGATTATAGGAGGAAACAAACTATCAGAAGGCGGAGTGAGGACTGTCTGCTCTTGGAGGAAAAGTTACCATTTTACCAAGTTGATAGCTAACACCCCAAGCTTGCTATGGACAGAGATGGGGGAGACAGAGCAGACTGCAAACTCCCAGAGGGAACAAAGGTGACTTTGTGGTCAAATTTGCCAAGGACTGTGCTGGGTGGTATACTTTTTTTTTTTTTTTTTACAAACCTAGCACAGAGACAAGATATAATAATACGAATATCCATGTGGCAGGCGCTGCTCAAAGCACTATACAAGATAGAGCAATGGTGGGAGATTTCAATTATTCAAACAGCTGTAAGTTTAATTTTGCTATAAGTCTAGCATCAGCAAAATTCCCGATGTGCCTTACTGACTCATCCTCAGCATAGCATGTGGCTTCTGACTGCCTAGGTTTGCAGCCTAGCTGTGCCATCCTGTAGCATGGCAAGTTATGGAGCTTTGAGCAAGGTACCTGACCTTTTGCAAGGCCCTGTCATTTGGGGATAGCAGGCGCCTCCCTCATCATGTGAGGGTCCCAAGAGATAACATGGGTGAATGCTGACACAGTGCCCAAGGAAACGCTCACCAAGCATGAGTTGCTAACATGATTATTATTACCTCTCAGAAGGGCGGGGGATATTTTGACCAACGATAAGTAAATTGAGGTGACATGGAAGTGACTACAACCAGGAGGGGAGGTGATATGTAAGTACTCCAACAAGAGGGGAAGTGACCGTTCAGAAAGTGTGACCCAGCGGAACTCTAGCCTAAATCCCTAATTAGGAATATGTGAGTGAAGGATAAAAGGGTGGAAGACCTTCCAAAATAAATTTCTAACACATTAATCACATACAGAGTAAAAGGGGAAGGAGTTTGGTTTTTAAGTCACTGCGACAGCCGCGGAGATGGCTAGCTGAGTCTAGTTGAGACCGTGCTTTAAGGGGACTATACACATACATGTAAAGGCAGGGTATGGGCACACAACCAATTACGAATACACAAAAGCAGCTCAGAACTCAGACGTGTCAGCCTGGCTCCAGACAAACTAAAGGCCAAGTAGAATGTCAGACAATGTTTGAGGCAAACTCAAAAACCTAAGAACCAAAAAACGATGAAAAACATAGGCCAAAACAATTTCGCCATTCTGGATAAGTTTTGACCTTTTCCTGAGAAAGTGGCCCTATACTAAAAATGGAAGAGCAGATGGTAAAGGTGGCTTCCAGAGCCCAGGGTAGATCAACAGAGGGGTAACCGGCCTTGGAAAACACAAACATATTTGAATACAACTTTCTGGACAAACCTTTAGGTGTCATTTTGGGGGCCACTTTGACAAATTTAGAAAACAGAGTCGGTTCTAGCCAATGAAAGGCAAATAGACGAATGTTACCCCGTTTTCAAAAAATGTAAGTAAGGTATGCTCTGGAGACCACAGACTAGTATACTTCATTCCGATTTCTGGAAAGATTCTAGAACAGGTCACTAACCAAGTACTGGCCCTCTCTATACAGATTCTTAATGACTTAATATGAGTTTTCATATTCCTTTTATTCCTTTTCTGATAGAGGTGGTAGGGTGGTCATTTAGGAAATGCTATTTGATCTCAGCACAAGGTCTTATATTTTAGTGGAAAAAACACAGGATTGAGCTTTAAGACATAGATATGCATCTAGCTCCACTATTAATAAGTTAGTTGGACAACCACAGAGAAGGTCTTAATCTCACGAGGACTCACTTATGAAAGATAGGGCATATCTCTCAGGCTTCTCTGACCTCCACCTTCTTTGAGTCTGCCTTGTAATGAAGTGGGCGGGGTGAGCATCCTGAAGATGCAGTCCTGATACAGCAGCTGTTAATGCACAATGTCAATTGTGTTAAACTGACCAGGGGAGGGACTTGGGCACTGATTTTGCCCCTTATACATGTGTATTAATAACTTAATCCCCAAACAATTGGGAAGCTATGACAAAGGGTCATAGAATAAAGATTTGAAATAAGCCTGCTGGACTAGTGGAGGGAGGCTTGGGCTGAAAGCCAAATGAAATTAATTAATGTAAATGTAAAGCCTTGTGCCCAAGTTATTAAAAAAAAAAAAAACCTACACAAGTTCAAGATAGGGAAGAGCTGGCTGAGAAGATCTTAGGATGAAGGTCTGGGTGACTGAGAAGACCACTCATTCAAGCTAAAGTGATACTATTGTCTAGCTGCTAACAAAAGGGCTAATGTAACCTTGATTGGATATAATAATAAGGGTAATGTGATGGGTAACAAGTGTTGAGCTCTTATATGGGCCTTGCACCTTACCTCATTTCCAGGGCATGAGAGTGTTATAAAATTCCAGGCCCACGAAGTGCTGGTGTTGTTTCACCTGCCCAGCAGACCCTGCTGTTGATGTTGTTTTCAATGCAGGGGACCTTACCAAGCAGGAGGGTAACAAACTGGAGAGTGAGCCACACAGGGTAGCCAGGATGGGGAAATGTCTTAAACCAAGTCCCACAGACAGGGTGAAGAGAGTTAAAGTGCTAAATCTGGTTGTACCAGAGAAGGTACAACCAGTGGTCGGAATGGAAGGAGAGATAAAGACTCTGCTCAGACTCCTAGAAAAAGGGGAAAAAAGACTTGGGCTCTGCCTGCCGTCTTATCTGTGTACTTCCACTCACAAGTTGTATACCTCTGGGCAAGTTGCTTAACTTCCTCTGTGCCTCAGTTCTCTCAAATGTTAAACAGGGTAGCCATAGGCACTAACTTACAGGATCATTATGAAGATAATGAATGAGATGTGTACAAAATCTTATATAGCAGAAGGCAATGCTTAATGCAAATGCATAATCATGATGAAGATGATTATTATGGATCTGGTAGGCTGGCCCCATGAGGAGAAAGGAGAGTCATTCTGTCTGGCTTCAGAAGCAAGAATAGGACCAACGGGTGGAAGCAAGAAGAGAGAATGTGGATCAACATACAGCGATCTTTCAAATCAGGAGAATTTCCCGGTGAAAAAGTGAGTTCCCAGTTCCCAGAGAAGCTCACTTTATTTCATCTTGTAGCGGGGAAATCAAAGCATAGGGATAAGTAAATATACATGAAGAACTCCAAAGTACTTCAAGAAAACCAGGAACTAAGTCAGTATGAATGACAGACAACAAGCCCTACCCTTCTATTTCTTCTCTATTGAGAAATCTCTGGAAGTTTAGGTTTGTAGGTAACCTCGAGGCAGTGGATTTTTATTGTATGCCTTTCTCAGAATAAGCGAGACAAAGACCATGGACATCATAGTTGAATCCCCCAAGTTTAAATCCTTCCTCTGTTATTTATCAGCTGTGCAATCTTGGATAACTTACATCACCTCTTTGGGTTTAGTTTTTTCTTCTGTAAATGAGGTAAACTACCACAATCCCGAGAAACAAGGATCAGAACCGATGTATTTCTTGCTGTGTTGATAAGGATTACACCAAAGTGAGCTGACTTTATGGCTATATGAGACATGCGCTTCAAGCCTCTGGCCTTTTGGACCTGGTGGGAGATGCGGGTGGTGGAGGACGGATAAAGAAACTCGGCCACCTCAGCAAGCACATACGCCAAAATTGCACTTACAGTACTCGTACAAGAGACAAGTAAATGCTGAAAACCTTCCAAATATATGAAAGTCCTGTACTTCTCACAGGAGGGATAAAATGAGAGGTGGTGAAGGGAAAATGTCTCTATTGTTGACAATATACTATGTGTTAGGTTCTGGATTCAGTGTCCCGTTAAATCTTCACAATGGTCGGGAAGGGGCAGAATTGGTGACAATGAGGTTGGGCTGCGGAACAGTTTCGCTGTTGCTTTGATAACCGTTCCTAAAGCACTTCTAGACCTTAAAATAATCCTTGGAGTCTTGCACTGTCTTCCCCAGAAGTGACTAGGACTGGACCTCCCTCTCTTAGCACAGTGGTCAAAGCATTAAGCCTAAACAACTTGGCCCAAATTCAGCTTGTGATGGTCTAGCAGGGCGGTAGCATCCTAGGATGAAGATCTGGGTGACTGAGATGACCACTCAGGTCATCAGGTGGCGGCTCGTGATAAGGACATAACAGGTCCTTACGAACAGCACCTTGGGTTATAATACAGTGAGGACACTAACAGATGGCCTTTTCTCTCTGTCTCTCAGTGTGATGGGGTTGGGGTGGACCTAAGCAACATCTTCCTGGAAGGCATTGCCATTCTCAACATTCCCAGCATGTACGGAGGCACCAATCTCTGGGGAGAAACCAAGAAGAACAGGGCTGTAATCCGGGAAAGCAGAAAGAGCATCACTGACCCCAAGGAACTAAAATTCTGCGTCCAAGGTAAGCCAACAAAGAAGTCTTCAGGTGGGTCTGTCAGCAAACTGTATCAGGGCCGACAGTGGGCTCCATAGGGCCCTGCAGCCACCAAGGACCCTGTGGTCTGAGGAGATGCTGATTCATCATCCTTGATATTACAAAGTCAGTAGTCTAACTGAGAAGACAAAATATACAATTGTGGAGTTCTAAATATAGTCAGTTGTCACACTGTGGAGTTCCATGAGGTTACGCATCAAATGCTACTCCTGTTAAGTTAGCCAGTGTTCCCCAGTAAATAAATCCAATAATCAATTGTCAACCCTCATCTTACTCCAGCTGTCAGTGGCTTTGGACCTAATTTGTCACTCCCTGCTCCTGCAAACACTTGGTCTGGTTTTCCTCCTGGCTCATGGTCACTCCTTCTCAGTCACCTCTTGATGCTGGAGGGTCCCTGAGCCAGGTCCTTGGCCCTTCTGTCTTCTCTGTCTGTCCTCACTCCTTTGATGACCTCAGCCAGCCATAGGACTTTATTTAAATACCACATGTGCTCATGATGCCTCAAGACCTGTCTCCATCTTTCCCTGAGGTCCAGGCCTGTGTGTCCAGCAGCCTGTACCACACTTCCCTCACATGTTTAGCCCACACCTCAAACTCAGCTGCCCAACGCTGAGCTCCCTCCTTGAACCTCTCCACCACAGTCGTCTCCACCTCAGTTGACAATGCCAGCCTGGTTGTAATGAGCTCCCTACATGACTCTGACGGGCTCCCAGATTTCAGAGCCACTGACAGAGAAAAATGCCAACGATCTCGTCCAGGCCTAGCGTTCCATGCATCTGTGTTCTTTGATGACCCAGGATGTTAGTGCTAAGTTTTGATATGATCCCGCCAATAGGAGGAGATAAAACTTGGCTGACTGTCGGGGGGTGGGGGGGTGTCCTTGCTTGTTTCATACCCGTCTATGAGAGAATCAGACTTATGTTTCAGGACTAGGTCATCAACAAACATCATTTGCATGCCTGCATCCTTTAAGAGAAGACTCAGGAATTTTTATTTCTCTATTGTCCTCTTAAGTTCCCTTTATTTCACACAGCAAACTTTTCAGGATATAAATTATTAACTGAATAATGTGTTCCTCCTTCCTCTCTTGGCAGGGGAAGCTGTGGGTGCTAGCAGAGGATGGGCAGAGTATGAGAGGTTGTCTGTATAAAGTTCCTGAAAATTTTTCCACCCTGGTGCTGCTACCTCAAGCCCCACTCTGGCATCCAGCCCTGTCAGAACAGAGGAGGGAATCATCAGGGAATCATCCCCTGCCCTGGGGCTCGGGGAAGCTCTTGATGAGATCACATTCCACACAGGACTCAGGGCAACCTTCGCCTTTCCCTTAAATGTCTGATCTTCTATCTTCCCCTTCTTCAAGCAAGAGCATAGTGTCTGATGATCCCTCTTGGCCATCATGTACAGGAACTCTCTTCTCCAAATCCCCTTCTCCACCCCCCACATTGTGCTTTCAGAGCTAAAAAACAAAACCACTTCCTGTTCTTGAGAGAAGGACATGAGCTGATGAGAGGAGGCCAAGGAGGGGGCTCCGGCTCTGGCTTTGCAGAGGCAGCAGCACTGAGCTTCTTCTTGAAAAGGCGGTGATCTTACGGAAGTTGAGTTGTTAAAGGGAAAAGCTGAAGAGACAAGTGATTTTTAGCGAAAAGGCATTAGATTTGCCTGGGAATCAGGAGATGTGGGCTCTGGTTCAGACCCTGCTTCTCACTAGTGTATGACCTTGGGCAAGTCCTTTCACCTTCTTGGGTCTCAGTTTTCATCTATAAAATAAGCAAATTTGACATTCCTTACAGCTCCACAAAATTAAGGTATAGTCAGATTTTGGCACATAGACTCCTTGGATAGAATTATATGCAGGTTTATTCCTTCATTCAGTGTGTTTTGTCCCAGGATTTATAGGTTGGTGGCTGAGGAGAAAGAGAAATCTCCCTGAAGATTCCTTAGTTGTTGGGATTCTTTACTCCTTGGCAGTTTCATTGGGTTTGGAGGACAGGGAGAAATCAGGAAGAAGTAGCAAAGAGGAAGAAGGGGTTTATCACAGGAAGTACAAGGGGAAATGACAGTAGAAAGGGTGACTGTCAAATCTCCCTCTTCATAGATTAGTCTTTCTCCTGGGAAAAACGATCCAAGGAAGAAAGTCCATCAAGATTAGCATGGAATGAGTTTTATAGAACATTAGCTGATCAGAAAGAAATAAAAGCAATAAAGAGTCCCAGGAGAAAAAAATCAGGCTTGCAGTTACATTCCCTGGATTTAAATTTTGGCTTTATGCTTCCTACTGTTATAAACTTTGAGAAGTTATCCAACCTCCTTGAGTCTCATCTTCTCCATCTATAAAATGGGCATAATATAATACCTAGTTTTTTATGATGATGGATATGAGAGTACCTGGAACATAGTGTAAGTTCAAATTTATTTTTAAATTTCCCCTCCTTTTAAATTCTGTTTTATGCTGGAGCATGCCAATTGATTTCTAATTTTGAAGTTTTTGTCTTTAGCATAACCACCTGCACTAACACTAGGAAAGAACAGAACTCTTGCCAAAATCCAGCCCAGCCTTTGTGGTAGCACAATAAGTTTATGCCATCAATAGTACCTACTGTCCCCTTTCCTAGACCTTTTAGATACCAAAGATGGAGGCTGGATGTTATTCATATTAGTATCCCCAGTTCCTAGTCCCAAGTAGTTTCTCAAGAAAAAGGTTATTGACTAAATGTGAAGCACATGGAATTGGTTTTTTTAGTTTTTATAACAATAATAAGAATAGTGAGGAAATAGTCTTTTGTCTGTATATTTCATTTTGGCTTGCAAAAAATTTTGCATGTATTAACTTAATATAATCCTAACCAGAAACTCATGAGCAAGTTTACACCCAGCCCCTTCTGTAACACTATTTTCATAGCTGGTGAAAATCAGAGGCCAGAAAAGAAGTAGGGCTTATGCAATTTATGTCCAGTTATAGCAAAAGAACAAAGACTCAAGTCCATGATTCCTCACCTACCTCAAAGTGGCTAGCATCCAACTAGAGAATTTGTTAAAGAGCCCAATGCATCATGTGTACGGCACAAGCCAGGCACTCAGAAAAATAAGCGTTGAGACCCAATCCAAGAACGGACTCCATATTTACTTGTTGAAATTCTGCTCCTCCTACAACGTCTACCTAATGGCAGTCTCCTTTGTGGCCCCTCGGAAGTGAGCTGAGCCTCTGAATTCCTATAACACTTCCTTTTTTAAATTTTTAATTATTATGGGTTCTTATTAGTGTATATTTATAGGGTACGTGTGATGTTTTGATACAGGCTATTTTGAATTAATCAAATCAAATTATCCATCACCTCAAGCATTTAACATTACTCAGTGTTAGCAACACTCCAATTCCACTCCCTTAGTTAAAATATACCCAAACTTATTGTTGATTATAATCAGTTTGTTGTTCTATCAAATATCACTCATTATCTTTTGTACCCATTAACCATTCCCCACTTTATCCCCACCTCCCACAACCCTTCCCAGCCTCTGGTTTCTGTCATTCTAATCTCTGACTCCATGAGATCAATTAACTGTTTTTGATATTTTCCTCCCACAAATGAGTGAGAACAAGTGAGATTTGTCTTTCTGTGTCTGCCTTATTTCACTTAACATAATACTCTCCAGTTCCATCCATGTTGGTGCGTGTGGTAGGATTTCATTCTTTTTGTGACTATATGATATATTCTATTGTGTACATGTACTACAATTTTTTTATCCATTTATACACTGATAGACACTTAGGTTGATTCCATATCCTGACTATCATGAATAGTGCTGCAATAAACATGGGAGTGCAGTTACCTTTTCGAAATACTGAATTCCCCTCTTTTGGATATATACTCAGCAGTGAAATTCCTGGGTCATATGGTAGTTCTAGTTTTAGTTTTTTTGAGCAACCTCCATACCATTTTCCATAGTGGTTGCACTAATTTACATTCCAACCAACAGTGTAAGAGGGTTCCCCTTTCCCCTAACTTTCTTTTTGTTAAAAGCCATTTTTACCTTACAAAAAAAAAAAAAAAGCCATTTTTACTGGGATGAGATGATATCTGATTATAGTTTTGATTTGCATTTCTCTGATGACTAATGATGCTGCCCATTTTTTTCACATGCCCAATGGCCTTTATACGTCTTCCTTTGAGAAATGTCTATTCAGATCTTTTGCCCATTTTTTAATCAGATTATTTGATGCTTTTCCTTTTGAGTGTTGTAACTCCTATTCTAGTTGTTAATCCTTTGCCAGATGAGTAGTTTACAAATATATTCTCCTATTCTATGGGTTGTCTCTTCACTTTGTTAATTGTTTCCTTTGGTGTGCAGAAGCTTTTTAGCTTGATGCAATCTGATTTGTGCAATTTCACTTTGGCTGCTTGTGCTTTGGGTGTATTATTCAAAGAAGTCCTTGCCTAGCCAATGTCCGAAGTATTTTCCCAATGTCCCAGTGTTTTATTTTATAGTGTCATAGTTTCAGAAAATGTATATCTTTAATCCCCGCTCCCTTTCTTTTGGAGACAGACTCTTACTCTGTTGCTTGAGGTGATGTCATCAGCCTCCAGGGCTTCTGGGTTCAAGTGACCCTTTTGCCTCAGCTTCCTGAGTAGCTGGGACTACAGGTGCATGCCATCATCCCTGATGATTTTTTCTATTTTTTGTAGAGACAGAGTCTCCTTTTTTCTCAAGTTGGCCTCAAGCTCCTGAGCTCAAGTGATCTTCCCATCTCAGCCTCCCAGAGTACTAGAATTACAAGTGTGAGCATCCTTGTCTAGCCCTTTAATCTATTTTGATTTGATGTTTGCATGTGGCAAGAGATATATAAGAGATCTTCCACATATGGTTATTCAGCACCATTTATTAAAGAAACTGTCCTTTCCCTACTATATGTTCTTGGCAATTTTGTCAAAGTTCAATATTGATGTGTGGGTTTATTTTTGGATTCTCTATTTTGTTCCATTGGTCTGTTTTCAAGTTGAGTAATATAGGTACTAGTTCCTCTTTAAAGGTTTGGTAGAATTCTAATGTGAAGCCATCTGGTCCCAGGATTTTCTTTTTAGGGAGATTTTGTACAGTTGATGCGATTTCAGAACTTAATATCGGCCTGTTCAACATTAACACTTTGTTCTGGCTAAGTCTAGGAAGGTGGCATGCTTCCAAGTATTGGTCTATTTCCTTCAGATTTTCATACTTCTGAGCATAGAGTTTCTTGTAATATTCATTAAGGATTTTTTGAATTTCTGAGGGGTCTGTTGTTATTTCATGTTTACCATTTCTGATTGATGAAATTAGAGATTTTATTTTTTTTCCCTGATTAGTTTAGCCAAAGGTTTATCTATTTTAATTTATTGATCTGTTGTATAATTTTTTTGTTTTCAATTTCATTTAATTCTGCTCTGATTTTAGTTATTTCTTTTCTTCTGCTGGGTTTGGGGTTGGAATATTCTTCCTTTTCAGTTGCTTGAGGTGTCCCATTAAGTTGTTAAATTCCTCTCTTTCCGTTCTCACGAGGAAGGCTTGCAGTGCTATAAAATTCCCTCTTAGGACTGCCTTTGCTATATCCCAGAGGTTCTGATAATTCGTGTCTTCATTGTTGTTTTGTTCCAAAAATTTGGTAATTTCTTTCTTAATCTCGTTATGACTCATCTATCATCCAGCATAAGGTTATTTAGCTTCCATGTTTTTGTTTGAGTATGCAGATTCCTGTTTTTGTTGAGTTCAACTTTTATTCCATCGTTGTCTGAGAAGGTGCAAGGAATAATTTCTATTCTTTTAAGTTTGCTGAGGTTAGACTTGTGGTCTAAGTTGTGATCAATTTTGGAGTATGTTCCATGGGCTGATGAGAAGAATGTGTATTCAATTTTATTAGGATGAAATGTTCTGTAGATGTCTGTTAAATCCAGATGTTGAATGGTTAAGTTTAAATCTAAAATTTCTTTACTTAGCTGCTTCTTAAAGGATCTATCCAACACTGCTAAAGGAGTATTAACATCTCCAACTACTATGGAGCTGGAAGAAATCAAGTTACTCATGTCTATTAGAGTTTTTCTTATAAATTGAGGTGCATTCTGGTGCATAAATATTATTAATTGAAATCATATCATATTGAGTATTACCTTTAACAAATATGAAATGTCCATCTTTATCCTTCCTTACTTTGGTTGGTTTAAAGCCGATTGTATCTGCAAATAAGATTGCAACACCTGCTTTTTTCTGTTTTCCATTTGTCTGGAATATAGATGACCATCCCTTCACCTTGAGTCTAAAATTTTCTTTTATGGTAAGATGTGATTCTTGTAGGCAGTAGATATCTGGCCTGAGTTTTTGTATCCAGTCAGCCAATCTATGCCTCTTTAGAGGACAGTTTAAACCATTCACATTAATTGAAATCAATGACAAATCTTGAGAAGATCTAGTGGACATTTTTAATCCTTTTGTCACTGTGTGAGGTGGACTTTGATAAAAAGATTCTGGATGAGTTTCCTTTTGCGTTGGGGGATTACATTGTTCATTATGTAGAATAGGTCTGAGAATATCCTGGAGAGCTGGTTTAGTTATGGCAAATTTCTTCAATATGTGGATGTCATTAAAGTATTTAATTTCTCCATCATAAATGAAAGTCAGTTTAGCTGGATACAAGATCCTGGGTTGAAAGTTATTTTGTTTTAGGAGATTAAAAGCTGATGACCATTATCTTCTCGCTTGAAAAGTTTGATCAGAGAGATCTGCAGTTATGCTAATATTCCTCCCCTTGTACGTTATCGTTTTCTTGCGTCTGGTTGCTTTCCAAATTTTCTCCTTCATATTTACTTTAGTGAACTTAATTATGATGTGCCTGGGGGATATCTTCTTTGGGCTGAGTCGTGCTGGGGTTCTGAAACTGTCTGCTATCTGAATTTCAGAATCTCTTGGCATGTCTGGAAAGTTCTCTTTCATAATTTCATGAATAAGGGATTCTGTGTCTTGTGAAGCTGCTTCATCACTTTCGGGGATTCCTA
>CAUYON010005092.1:0-11277 GCA_963573935.1 Arctocebus calabarensis | reverse complement strand
CAATAAAAAATAGAAAAGTAAAATCTTTAAGGAAAATGTTGAAATTAAAAATAAAACAACAATAACAAAAACAAACAACAACAACAAAAAACCCACAAAACAAAACAAAACCAAGAAACAAAGCAGTATATATATCTTGCTGATATTGTCTGGGCAAGAGGTGATCTTCAGGGGTATGATATGGTAATCGCAATGTTGATACAGCTGAACAAAATGGAGACCGGAGGCCTGTAGTGATTTCTCAAACCCTGCAGGGTGGAGAGCTTACATCCTCCTCAGCCTGTTTAGAAGGCACTTTAAATGGCAAACTTGGGCTAAGCAAAAGCTTTCCCAGGAAAGTGCTTGTGGCTGGGATCACTCCTTAAGTGGCTATTCACTTACCCAGTGTGCTGAAACTGGGCTCACCCAATGCCCCGAGGGCTAAGGCTGCAAGGTGTCTCAGTCCCTGCCTTTAGGCTTTTCAGTCACTAGATTACTCGCTCCCGCCTGATGGTTGTTCTGCGACCCTGACGGCGGAGCATGCCGGGGCAGTTCTCCTACCATGGCCCACAACCAAACACTGGTAGCTCTTTCTGGCTCCGTGACTCAGTCTGGAGCCCCAGACAACACTCAAATACCTCTGCACTCTTGCCCCAGTTCTCTCAAGGCAGTTCAACCGAGTGCCAAGTCCAAAAGAAACCCAAACAGCTCACAGGTAAGGTCTTTCCAGTTTGCAATCTCACTGGTGCTGTAGTCACAGCTGCCGGCAGGATTAGACGGAATGAACACACGCAACCCCTTGCCAGATCTCTACTGCTTTTGTCTTCCTCAGGGGGTCCAGAAGTCTCACGCTATCATCCCCAAAGGGATGTTTCTGGGCAGATCTCGCCAGCCAGAGATGCCTGAAGTCTTCTCTCCCCAGTCTCACCGAGCCCAGTTGCAAGGAAGCTGTTACTCGGCCACCATCTTGGCTCCTCCATAAATATATTATTGTAATACAATAATGCTTTATTGCGCTTCACCAATATTATGCTTTTTTACAAACCAAAGGTTTGTGGCAACCCTGCTTTAAGCAGGTACCATTTTCTACCATGTGCTGGGTATATATTTCTGTACATTCTGGTAATTCTTGCAAAATTTCAGGTTATTCATTAGTATATCTGTTATGATGATCAATGATCTTTGATGTTACTATGATAAGTTTTGGGAGGTGCCACAAACCCTGCCCATATATGATGGCAAACTTAATCAATAAATGTTTTGTGCCTTCTGAGTGCCATTGCTCCATCTCTCTCCCTCTCCTCAAGCCTCCCTAATCCTTGTGGTGCAATGATATTGGAATGAAGGTAATTAATAATCTCGTGTTGGCTTGAAAGTGTTTAAGTGAAAAGACAAGTGAGTAACACCTCTGTCACTTTAAATCATAAGGTGCAAATGATTAAGTTAGTGGAATAGGCAGGTTGAAATCAGTGACAGATGAGCAATGAGGCCTCCTGCATTAAAGTTAACCATATTGAAAGGAAAAGTTCTTGAAGAAAATTAAAAGTGCCACTCCAATGAGCAAACAGCTGATAAGATAGCAAAATAACCTTATTGCTGATAATGGAGAAAGTTTTAGTGGTCTGGATAGAAGATCAAACCAACTACAACATTATCTTAAGCCAAAGCCTAATTCAGAGGAACGCCATAGCTCTGTTCAATTCTGTGAAGGCTGAGAGAGGTCTGGATGCTGCAGAAGAAAATTTGTAAGTTGACAGAGATTGGTTTATAAAGTTTAAGGAAAGAAGTCATTTCCATAACATAAAAGTATAAATGGAAGGAACAAATGCTGATTGAGAAGCTGCAACAAGTTATCCAGAAGTTTCAACTAAGATTATTGATGAAAGATGCTTTGCTTCACAATAGTTTCTCAGTGTAGATTAAACAGCCTTGTTTTGGAATAAAAAGCCATTTTTAGGACTATTCACAGAGTGAAGAAGTCAATGCCTGAACTTGAAAGTCAAAGCAGTCTGTTTTCTGTGGGCTAATGTAACTGGTGTCTTTAAGCTCAGGCAAATGTTCCTTTACCATTCTACAAGTCCTAGGGTCCTTAAAAATTATCTTAAATCTATTCTGCCAGTGGAACAACACAGCTTTGATAATGGCACATATGTTTATAGCATGCTTTTCTGAATATTGTAAACCCACTGTTGAGACCTACTTCTCAGAATAGAAGACTACTTTCAAAATATCACTGATCTTTAACAATGAACCTCTTCACACATCAGTGTTATACTCTGACTTCCCCATTACAGTTGGAGAAGGAGTAAATGAGTTAAAACTCTATTACTTGCTAGGCTTTAAAGGGCCTGGCTGCCAGTATTGATTTATTCATTCATTCTAAAAACTGTTAGTAAGGAGCTCTCTCTTGCCTGGTGCCCTTATCAGCACTACCTTCTAGAGCTAAATCATTCAAAAATCTTTGCTGTTAGGAAAGTTATGGGACTGGTAGACCTTTAGGGATTTTGGACCAACTAACATTCTGAATATGATGTGACAACTAATGAAGGTGTGTATTAGATGTTTTGGAAGTATATGGAAAGGGAAGTTACTTATGTCTTGGGAACCATGTAAGGCTTCATTTAGTGGTAACATATAGGGTTAGTTCTGAATATCAGAGGAATATATCAATTAAGGAAGATACAGGCTAACCTCCTGTAACAAAAGTCCTCCTATAACAGAGGACTACAAATTTTGTGGCTTCAATGAGATAGAAGTTTGTTTTTCTCTCATATAATATTCTAGAGGTAAATAGTCCAATATTGGTGGGACAGCTCTGTTCTCCTTACCACTTGGCTTCAATTTCTGTATCCTTGATAGGTATTCTATTGGTTTCCATTTACTACCTAAAAGAAAAAGGGAAAGCCAGGCATGCTGGCTCACACCCATAATCCTAGGACTTTAGGATGCCGAGGCAGGAGGGTTTCTTGAGCTCATGAGTTTGAGACCAGCTGCAGCAAAATTAAGACCCTGTCTGCTAAAAATAGAAAAACTGAGACAAGAGGATCATTTGAGCCCAAGACTTGAAGATTGCGATGAGCCATGATGCCATGGCACTCAACTCAGGGTAACAACTTGAGACTGTCTAAAAAAAAAGAATAAAGGAGCAGAAACAGAATAGAATACAGACAGCTTATTCATAAAAATGTGATCCAGAGATTTGCATATATCATTTCTGCTTGTCTTCAATCATCTAAAACTTAATCTGATGGCCTTACACATCTATGAGGAAAGATAAGAAATGTAGGTATGGTGCCCAGCTATAACTCATTAACTTCTATTACTGTAGTAATAAGGGAATACAAGCAATTAGCAGCCCCTGCCTTAAGGAATAGAAATGGTTTAGGCATAGAGAACTCTGTCTCTATATGGGAAAGAAGGACCAACGAATTTTATAAGTATAAGAAAACTATAAGAATTCAGTATAGCTGTAGTATATAGTGAATACTATAGAGAAACAGTAGATGATGGGTCTGGAGATTGTAGGCAGGGGCCAGATGATGGGGCACCTTGTGTACTAAGGAATTTGGACATTGTTATGAAGGCAGGAAAGAATCAGTGAATTATTTTAATTAGAGTAGTAACACAATTAGATTAGAGTTTAAAAGTATCACTCTAACTGCCCTTGGAGAGGCAGATTAAAGTAAAGAGTGACTTAAAGCAGAATGACTAGTTGGGAGACTATTGGAATCATGGAGACACATGATGAGATTCAACTAAAGCAGTGGCAGTGAGCAGAGCAGATAGATCAGAGAGACCTTGAGGGAATATAAATGCTAGAACGTGGTGACTAAATGGATGTGGGATGTGAAAGAAGGAGGATGTCAAGATAATAATGTGCTGATTTCTGGCTTATACAGATTGATACAGAATTATAATGGAATAATTGAATATGTTTTATTTTAGAACTCAAGAGTTTGAGATAACTCTGAGATATCCATATGTCAATGTTGAGCAGGCAATTAGATGTATTTGTATTGAAACCAGTAGAGAAATCTGGTAGTGAGAATGAGAATGGATGATACAAGAGAGCAAATGAGTCTAGATTAGTGAGAACAGTAGAAGACTGAGAACAAAATCTAGGCCATTGAAGTGACTAGGCAGTGTTCAAAGGAGTAGGAAGGTGGGCATTTTGAAAGGTAAAGGGAGAGGTATTATTAGAGAGGGAATGGTTAAATGCATCGAGTATTGGAACAAAATCAAAATACAGATTGAAAAGTGTCTTACTGGGTTTGGCAGTTAGGTTAGTAGTGATCATTGTAGTTCAGACTGGAGAGACCTAAGTTAGTTTCAATGCATTTTTTTTTTTTTAAGAAAGAGTCTCACTCTATTATCCTGCATAGAGTGCCATCATAGCTCACAGAAACCTCAAAGTCTTGGGCTCAAAAGTTACTCTTGCCCTGAAAAAAACAGATGAATGGCCAACAAACATGAAAAAATGCTCATCGTTCCTAATCATCAGAGAAAAGCCAATGAAACCACACTGAGATGTCACCTAACCCCAATGACAATAGCACACATCATAAAGTCTCAAAGCTGCAGACTCTGGTTGCAGATGTGGAGACAAGGGAACACTTTTACACTATTAGTGGGTTTACAAACTAATACACCCTGTTTGGAAAGAAGTATGGAGAATTCTTGCAGAACTCAAAATACACCTTCCATTTGAATCCTGCAATCCCATTACTAGACATCTATCCAGAAGAGAAAAAAATCATTTTATCATAAGGACATTTGTACTATATTGTTTATTGCAGCTTAGTTTACAATCACCAAGACTGGGAAGCAACCTAAATGCCCATCAACCCATGAATGGATTAATAAACTGTGGTATACATGTACCGTAGAATACTATTCACCCATAAAAAGATGGAGATCTTACATCTTTTATATTAACCTGGATGGAGTTGAAATACATTCTTCTTAGTAAAGTATCACAAGAATGTAAAAGCAATTATCCAGTGTACTCAATACTAATATTAAGCCAGCAGACAAACTAATACTTGCCCACACAAGAGAAAAACTCAATTCAATTGAAGTTGAGAGGGGGGAGGGAGGAGAGAGAGGAAAGAGAGGAGGAGGGAGGGGTATTTGTGTGGTCCCACATAATGGGAACAATGTAAAAGTATAAGGTGCACCTCCTATGTGGGGAACACAACCACAATAGGGACTTTACCTAACAAATGCAAACATTGTAACCTAATTGTTTGTACCCTCCTATTAATCTGAAATAAAAAAATAAAAATAAAATAAAAGTTTCTCTTCAATTAATTTCTTTTTTTCTTTCTTTCTTTCTCTCTCTCTTTTTATTCTCTCTCTCACTTTTTTTTAAGTAGAGTTGTTGGTCTTTCTCTGGTTGGTCCTGAACTGCTGAGCTCAAGCAGTCTACCTGCCTCAGCCTCTCAGAGTTCTAGGATTATGGGGGTGAGCTCTTGTGCTTAAACTAGTTTAAATGCTTTTGAAAAATAGTACTGTAAGAGAGGAGATAAATGACAGAGAAATATCTTTGAGGATATGATAAGAGATGATACAAGGTCCAGATCATAGGTAGCATTCTCCTTAGAAAGTTAAGAGTTGTTAAGATAAGTTTAAATGTGTTTATACCAATGAGATTATCAGTATCAGGATGGAAAAGTTAAAGATGATTTTTTTCTAATGACCTCCATTTTCTCTGAAGTGTGAGGTGAGGCCATCTGAGAGAGGAGATTACTGTGATTTGGTGTATCCTGAATGCCTCAATAAGGATGACATCTAACTGAGCAAGAGGAAATAATAGATAATGATAACAAGCACTTTCGTACAGTCAAGTGAGGTATTTTTGATGGATGGCTATCAGTTAACATAGTAAATATGTGTTCTATTTTCCTTTATTCACCTTTTACAGTGTTTTCAGAAATTTAGTTCATGATTAAAATTTCTCAGATCCCATCTGCATTTAATAAAGCTATTCTTATTTGTCTATGTTCACTTATCTAGAGTTTCTCAACCTTGGCAGTAATTTGACATTTGGGGCTGATAATACTTAGTTGTGGGGGCTGTCCTATTCATTCTCCCACCTCAGACAACCATCAGTATAGATTAATTTGGATTTCTTATGTTTTGTATAAATAGTTATACAATATATTCTTTTCTAACATCTTTTATTACACATTTGTTTTGATTTTAATCCAAGTTGTTACATAAATTAATAGTTTGTTCTTTTATTGATGAATATTAATCCATCATATAAATTACAATTTGGTTATCTATTTGCGAGTTAATGGACACTAGGGTTGTTTCTAGTTTGAGGCTATTACAAATGAAGCTGCTTCACACATTTATGTACAAGTCTGTATAAGGTATATGTTCTCTTTTATTTTATGTAAATATGCAAGAGTTTACGACTGGGTTACATGGTGATTGTATGTATAACTTCTTAAGAAATTGCTAACCTATTCCTAGGTGGTTGTGCCATTTCTCTTTCTGGAAAAGACTGAAATTCATATTAATTCTTTGTATGATTTGCAGAATTTTCCAGTGAAACCATCTGGGCCTGGAGAATGCTTTCTTAGACATTTTAAAACTTTGCATTCAGGCTCAGCACCTGTAGCTCAGCAGCTAGGGTGTCGGTGACATACACTAGGGCTGGTAGGTTTGAACCCAGCCCAGGCTTGCCAAATAACAAAAAGAGAAATAGCCAGGTGTTGTGGCAGGCGCCTCTAGTCCCAGCTACTTGGGAGGCTAAGGCAAGAAAATTACTTAAGCCCAAGAGTTTCAGATTGCTGTGAGCTGTGATGCCATAGCACTTTACCAAGGGTGAAAAAGTAAAATAAACAAACAAACAAAAAAACCAACTTTGCTTTCAAAATTGTTAATGGTTATAGAACTATTCAGAATATCTCATTGGGCCATGTTTTTTTTTTTTTTTATAATTCTCTCTACCATTGTATGATTTTACATTCCCACTAACAATGAAAGTTCTGATTCCTCTATAACCTCACCAACATGTGGTACATTTAGTCTTTAAAATATTACAGCCATTCTAATAGGTGTACAGTATTGTTTCATTGTGTATTTAACTTGCATTTTCCTAATGACTTAATGTTGGTGAACATTTTTCTAATGTTTGCTTTTTGTATGTTTTCTTTTGTAAAGTTTCCTTTTGAATCTTTTGTCTAATTGTTAAAAACTTTCCTTGTTTTCTTGATTTCCTTGTTTTCTTCTTATTAGGTTTTGATAATTTTTTATATATTCTGAATTACAAGTCATGAGATTTGCAAATATTTTAACTCAGCCTTTGGCTTTTCTTTTCATTCTGTTAACAATTTGTCTTTTCAGAAAAGTACAAGTTTTTAAATTTGGTAAATCCCCATTTATTAATTTCTTTCTTTTATGAATCATTGTATCAAAGAATTTTTTGCTTGTTCCAAAATTGCAAGGATGTTACTCCTAGAAATTTTAGAAATTCTTTTACTTTTGGCTATAGATCTATTTTGAGTTAGTTTTTGTGTGTGGTAAAAGATATGGATTGGTATTATTTTTTTTTCTTTCTTTCTTTTTTTTTTTTTTTTTGCATATAGACATCCCATTCTTCAGCATCATTGCTGTCCTTTATCCTTTGTTGAATTGCCTTTATAAAAAGTAAAATCAATTATGTGTACGTGTGTAGGTCTATTTCTCTCTCTCTTTTTTTTTTAAATCATAGCTGCGTACATTAGTGCAATCAAGGGGTACAATATGCTGATTTCATATACAATCTGAAATTTCTTTTTTGAGACAGAGCCTCAAGCTGTCAACCTGGAGAGAGTGCCGTGGCATCACAGCTCACAGCAACCTCCAATTCCTGGGCTCAAGCAAGTCTCCTGCCTCCGCCTCCCGAGTAGCTGGGACTACAGGGGCACGCCACAACACCCGGCCATTTTTTGGTTGCAGCCATCATTGTTGTTTGGCGGGCCCAGGCTGGATTCGAACCCACCAGCTCAGGTGTACGTGGCTGGCGCCTTAGCCTGTTGAGCCACAGGAGCCGAGCCACAATCTGAAATTTTTCATCAAACTGTTTAACATACCCTTCATGGCATTTTCCTAGTTATTCTATGAAGACATTTGTATTCTGCATTTAGTAAGTTTCGCCTGTACCTTTCTAAGATGCACCATAGGTATGGCCCCACCAAATACCCTCCCCCCACCCCAACCTCCCCCTCCCCTCCCTTCCTATATTCTTGTGCTATAGTTGGGTTATAGCGTTCATATGAAACCTTTAAATTAGCTTCATAGTAGGACTGAGTACATTGGATACTTTTTCTTCCATTTTTGAGATACTTTGCTAAGAAGAATATGTTCTAGCTCCATCCATGTAAACATGAAAGAGGTAAAGTCTCCATCTTTCTTTAAGGCTGCATGGTATTCCATGGTATACATGTACCACAATTTATTAATCCATTAATCCAATCATGGGTCGATGGGCACTTGGGCTTCTTCCATGACTTAGCAATTATGAATTGGGCTGCAATAAACATTCTGGTACAGATATCTTTGTTATAATGTGATTTGTGGTCTTCTGGGTATATACCTAGTAAAGGGATTATAGGATCAAATGCCAGGTCTATGTTTAGTTCTCTAAGTACTCTCAAAACATTCTTCCAAAAGGAACGTATTAGTGTGCATTCCCACCAGCAGTGTAGAGGTGTTCCATTTTCTCCACAACCACGCCAACATCTGTGGTTTGGGGATTTTGTCATGTGGGCTAATCTTACTGGAGTTAGGTGATATCTCAAAGTAGTTTTGATTTGTATTTCTCTGATGATTAAGGATGGTGAGCATAGGTGGGTCTATTTCTTGACTTTTTATTCTGCTCCATTGGTCTGTTCACCCATTTGACACCAATGACACATTGTCTTAATTATTCTAGCTCTACAATAAGAGCAGAAATGAGGTAGTATCAGCCCGCCAAGTTTCTTTTTCAAAACTGTTTTTAGCTATTCTAGGTCCTTTTCATTTCCCTATAAATTTTTGAATCACCTTTGTTCATGGTGAAAGGTGTTGGTCCAGTTTCAGTCTTCTACAAGTAGCCAGCCAATTCTCCGAACACCATTTGCTAAATAGGGAATCTTTCCCCCAATTTATATTTTTGATGGACTTATCAAAGATCAAATGACAATCAGTTTGTGGGTTCATCTCTTGGTTCTAAATTCTGTTCCATACATCTAGCAGCTCAATTCAAAATACATTACTGAGACCTGATCAAACTGAAAAACTTCTGCATGGCCATGAACACAGTAAGTAAAGCGAGCAGACAGCCCTCAGAATAGGAGAGGATATTTGCAGGTTATGCTTCTGACAAAGGTTTGATAACCAGAATCCACAGAGAACTCAAACTTATTAATAAGAAAAGAACAAGTAATCCCATTTCATTGTGGGCAAGGGACTTGAACAGAAGCTTCTCTGAAGAAGATAGGCGCATGGCCTACAGATACATAAATAAATGCTCATCATCTTTAATCATCAGGGAAATGCAAATAAAAAGAACTGTGGGATATCATCTAACTCCAGTAAGAGTGACTCACATAACAAAATCCCAAAACTACTGATGTTGGTGCAGATGTGGAGAAAAGGGAACACTTCTGCACTGCTGATGGGAGTGCAAGCTAATATGTCCCTTTTGGAAAGAAGTATGGAGAATACTCAAGGATCTACAAGTAGACCTGCCATTTGATCCTGCAATTTCTCTACTAGGTGTATATCCAAAAGACCAAAACTCACTTTATAACAAAGATATTTGCACCAGGTTATATATTCATGTTTTTAATGTGCAAATGCATCTATCTCCTCTCTGGTACTTTGCCTTGTAAACTCTTGCTTCCTTTTCTTACCTGTACTCCCAACTCATCTCCTGAATTTAAGGAGACTGCTGGGCTTCACCTGTTTTCCCTTCTTGCACTGTGGCCTACAAAACTCAGGTTGTAAGCTGTACATTTGTAATGCTCACCTTGTTTGGTTTTCCTGTATTTCAAGGTTCGCTATTCTTCATTGCTAGATTTATAATTCTTTAAAACCATTGTTGACTGTATTTTTCCAAGGGTGTTTTTTCTTGGGAGGGGGGGTACTTGTTTTACTCTGAAAGAGTAAATACTAGTCCCTCTTGCCCTATGTTGACTAGAGTAAAAAGTAGTGGGTACAGTCTTTTCAGGGGACAATCTGGCCTTTTATGTCAGAATTTTTTTTTTTTAACTTTCAAATACATGTATTTTACTATTCTTCATTACATTATTCCCCCCATCCCCCAGTGGTAAGACAGAATTTATTTACAGAAAAGAATACAGAAAACACTATAGTTCCTGGTAGAGGGAAAGAATTCAAGCAGGGAGAGAGAAGCTCTCTCCGTTTCTCTCCTGGTCTTTCCCTGTCTCCTCCTTTAGGCCTTTAGTCTCAGGGTATATGTAGGTGTATGGGTTCCTTGGCCAGGAAACGAATGAATATAGTCCCTTCCGCAGGGACAAGGAGAATGAATGTATCAATGAATGAGGTCTAGGAAATTCACAAGAAATTGACCTAGGCGTTGGAAATGGGGGTTCCACATTTAGTCTAAGTGTAAAGTGAAGAAGACACCAAGGCACAGGTGTCTCTTCGGCAGTTGTCCAGCCTTTTTGGCTATTGGAGCCTCTGGTGGGGGTTGAGGTTCCCCCTCCTTGCCTGTCATCCAGCCCGCTGGCTCTTCAGCTGGCTGCCGCAGCACCGACACCACCAAGGAGGAGGCAGCAGGTCCGCCAGCTCCACTGAGCTGGCTAGGGCGCCAAATGTCTGACATCAATTCTCCCTCTCCGAGTAGAAACTCTAATTGCTGTTAGGGAGAACTCAATCTAACTGCTTCCTGCTGTATCGGGGGATGATAGAAGGAGGCAGTTAGAGTTTCTCTGGAGGGAGAGTGATACAGGGGTTCATGTACTGGAACCATCTTTATTGCGTGTGTCTTGATGACATTTCTGGAAAACATAAATCTGATTAGTGTAATCAGTAATAGGCAAAGGTAGAACAGCATCAGGTCAGAAGCACTTATTCAGTGATGCTAAAAGAAAACCATATTAGGATTTTTCTTGCTATTTCCCAAATAACAATTTCAAACTTTCTTTTGGCTCACAAGTGTAGGTGGTCTGTGGTTGGCTGTCTTCATTGCCTGCCTCCATAGAAGATGGAGGGTTCCAGGACTTTACTCGTGAATGATGTATGCAGGAATCGACTCCTACAACTTTAACAGTAGAAGAAGACAAGATAACAGGAAAGGGG
>CAUYON010005088.1:0-14688 GCA_963573935.1 Arctocebus calabarensis | reverse complement strand
TGTGTTGGCATTGAAAGAAACAGCATTCAGATTTTTAGCAGAGGAAATAAAAAGAAAAAATGCCCTTGTACATTTTACCCTCATTAATTTCAAATTCAGACACTATTGAGGCAAAATTGAAAATATTGACCTTGGAGTCAGACCTATGAGCTAGTTTCCAAACCACTCTAAACCTTACCTTTGGTCTGAAAAATGGAGATGACACTAGTATTTACACCTTGGGTTGTGAAATGAAATGACATGTTGTGCTAATAAAAGACTTAGCCTGGGCACAGGATCAGAGAGCTGAGGCCTCAGTAAATGGGAGCTACTATTCTACATAATAGTGAAGTATTGGTTTATCTAGCTACCGATTCTACAATCTTCTTTTGAAAGTGAATCAGGTAAAAATTCGGTTGTTATAACAGCTGAATTAAAAATAGATTGTATATCCCACTTTTCCCTATAGAATAATGGTCTATGCAAAGACTGTAAAGCTTAAGTGTTGTGAAATATACTTCCAAAGACATAATTTTTTTTTTTTGAGACAGGGTCTCACTATGGTGCCCTTGGTGGAGTGCTGTGGCATCACAGCTCACAGCAACCTCAAACTCTTGAGCTCAAGCAATTCTCTTGCCTCAGCCTCCCAAGTAGCTGGGACTACAGGCACCCACCACAATGCCCAGCTAGCTTTTGGTTGTAGTTGTCATTGTTGTTTGATAGGCCCGGGCTGAATCTAAACCCACCAGCTCCGGTGTATGTGGCTGGCACCCTAGCCACTGGGCTACAGGCACCCAGCCAACATACAGAATTTTGGATAGAAATTATAACTCAAGATGTTACTTCTCTAATTAAATGATGACTATACTAGACTTAATTAAGCCTCTACTTGCCTCTAATGAGAAAAGGCAAGATTAGAAAATTCTATCTAAAGTAAGCCTGAGCCTGGGTTGGGAGCTGTAGTTCACGCCTATAATCCTAACCGAAGGAATCTAAAAGGCCAAAGCCGGTGGACCGCTTGCGCCCAGGAGTTCAAGACCAGCCTGAGCAACAAAGTGAAAGCTCAGGCTCTTAAAACATTTTCAATAAAAATACATAATTCATTTAAAAAAGAAATGTTGTGAAAAATAGAAGCAGGACTTGACAGAGAAAAATTAGAAGCAAATTGGTACCAAATCAGTCTTGTGAAAGAAAGTTCCACTCCTGTCCCCTTACCCTATTCTTCCTTCTTATTCCATTGTCTCTGTGCTGTACAATCCTGCTAAACCCTGAGCCCAAGAACAGAGTGCCCAGTGTAGGACCGTGGTTATTCAATAAGCCTCGCTGTCAGCGGACCTGTGTTCGAATCCCAGTTAAGCTGCTTTCTTATCAACTGTGTAATTCAATCCAACCTGCATTACTTAATGTAAACTTCACTTTTGTTCTCTGTAAAATGAGAATAAATAAAGGCACTGTTGTGCAGATGAGGGGCGAGAGTGCATTTAAGGCAGCCCACGCTGTGCCTAGCACATTAGTCAGTAAACAGTAGTAGCTGTTATCACTATTCTCCTTCTGTCTGGATGATAAGTACTTCTAGTGTCAAGCAGGGTGTGCAGACAGTGTCAAAGGACATTTCTGGAAACTGAATAACAGCAAACCTTCTGCAAGCCTTTCTAAAAAGTTTAAAACATAAAGCTACACTATGGATCTAAACTATTGACTGGCTTTGAATTTTTGAGATTATTTAATCTATCTGTGACTTTCAAAGGATAAGAGAAACAAAACAGACAAGCAAAAACCCGTCCGGGCAGCCATCTATGACTCCAGGAATTCAGAGAGGTTGTTAATGAGACAGTGTCTGTGAGACTTGCTCAACTATATGAGAGGAAGATGATATACCAGTTTGGGTAACAAGCAAGAAAAAGGATGCTTACCCACAGAAATACGTATCTTCACCTGTCAGCCTACTTAAAAAAAGAAAGAGAGAGAGAGAGAAAGAAAGAAAGTCAACATCTTTCACATTTAACCCAATAGACACTGTTACTGCCCAGAGTACAATGGTCTTTTCACTTATTGTCCGCCAAGCATATAAAAATTCTGGCTAATTGAGTTACCCTTTCTAAAAATGATTTGGGGCCCACACCCACACACAAACTCATGGATGTAAAAATGACACAGCCAAATCTATGGGAGCACACCCATGTATTTATAAGAGCAAGTTATTTCAGAAATTTACTGGGACCAAAACAACACTTACTCCAGACTAACCTGCGATTTGTGGGGCCCATACTTCCTCTTCTTCATAAGGATATCCACCTGGGCTATAAGGACCCCACATGTTCTGAATTACCTTTTCATTCTTCTGGGTGGCATCAGCCTGTGGTGGTCAGGTGAGAAGACAGAAGACTTCTGCCCTATCGCATGGGCAGACGTGGTGTTGGATTTCCTCCTATCAGTTAGATTATAGGGTAAGGAACTCGATCAAATTACAGCCTAGGAGGGTCCAGACACTGTAAAGCAAGGCAAGGTACAGATGACAGCGGACTGAGGCTTTGCCTTCAGAAAACACCAAACTTGGGTAAAAAGCACAATCAGGCCGTAAAATTCTGGTCCAAAACTGCCCAGAGGCTCTTAGTAAAGTGCAAGTATAAAATGATGAAAAGTAAAGTCATAATAAGAAAAGGTAACCTGGGGGAAGCTGAATGCACTGGAGCCTACTAGCTGCTTCTGCTGTCTGCAGTACTGTGCTTTGGGATAATTCTGTTTGATTGGGTCAGATTAATGTTCCAGCTGCACAATCATGTGGGAGAACCATTAATCATATAAACTGGATCTGGATGTTTTAAAATGTAAAATTCTCTTTTCCCGAATTTGGGTTAAATTATACACCATTATGTCAGCCTGTCTTTCCTCTTGGGCTTCCAACATAAATAGTGTGTCACTGAAGTCATTTCTAATGAGCTAAGGAATAGATGAAAGGTAGCCTGGCAACTGAGTTAAAAATGAGAGTTAGAGAACAGTAGTGGGTGGTGGAGAAGGAGGAGTTAGATTTCTTGGGTGAAACTCCCCACTCTGGCACTTACTATTGTATCAGAGATCTTGGGCAAACTACACCTATTTCTCTGTCTCTAAAATAGAGCTAACATCATGTCCACCTTGTAGGGTTTTTTTGTTTGTTTGTTTGAGACTGAGTCTCAAGCTGTTGCCCTAGATAGAGTGCTGTGGCGTCACTGCCCACAGCAACCTTAAACTCTTGGGCTTAAGCAACTGTCTTGCCTCAGTCTCCCAAGTAGCTGGGACTACAGGTGCCTGCCACAATGCCTGGTGTTTTGTTTTTTTTTTTTGGTTGTAGTTGTCATTGTTGTTTGGCAGGCCTGGGCTGGATTTGAACCCACCAGCTCCAGTATATATGGCCGGCACCCTAGCCTCTTGAGCTACAGGAGCCGAGTCTACCTTGTAGGTTTGTTTTTTGTGTGTGTGCTTTTTGGCCGGGGCTGAGTTTGAACCCAACACCTCCGGCATATGGGGCCGGCGCCTACTCCTTTGAGCCACAGGTGCCGCCCTACCTTGTAGGTTTTTAATGATTAAATGAGATAGTCAATTTATTTGCCATAATGCCTAGCATATAGTTAGTGCTCAATAAATATAATAATGATAGTGGCGGGGGACAGTGGCTCACACCTATAATTCTAACACTCTGGGAGGCTGAAGCCTGTGGAGTTCGGACAGCAAGAGCACAACCCTGTCTCTACCAAAAATAGAAAAACTAGCCAGGCTGGGTGTATAGTCTCAGCTACTCGGGAGGCTGAGGCAAGAGGAGTGCTTGAACCCAGGAGTTTGAGGTTGCTGTGAGCTATAATGCCAGGGTACTGTACCCAGGATGACCAAGTGAGATTCTGTCCCAATAAAGCAATAATAATAATAATGTTTTAATGTGTAGCTATAATCTATTAACTAAGATTTTATTGAGAATTTAATTGAGACAGTACTGATATTCATTAGTGAAGTTGTCTATCATTCTCCTTTTTAGTTGGATCCTTTCCTGGCTATTGCACCAGGGTGATGTTTGCTCCAAAGAACATGTTAGGGAAGGTTCCCTCCTTCTCAATGTTTTAGAATAGGTTCTGCAGTATAGGTACAAGCTCTTAGAAGGTTTGATAGAACTCTGGTGTGAAGCCTTCTGGGTTTTTTTCTTGAAAGCTTTTTAAAAATTATTTCTTCAGTGCTTGATATTGATCTGTTCAAGAGATCTATTTCTTCCTGGTTAAGTCGAAGGAGATGGTGTGATTCCAAGTATAAGTCCGTTTCCTCCCACTGTCAAATTTCTGGATATAGAGTTTCTTGTACTAGTCAGAGATAACCTCTTGTATTTCTGTGGTATCTGTTATTTCCCCTTTTTTTGCATCTGATTGAGGTTATTACAGATTTTACTTTTCTGATCATAGACAATCTAATACACATACACACAAGAGAAAAACTCAATTCAATTCAAGTCTGAGGGAGGGGTGGAAATGGAGGCAGGAGGGGGCTTGGAGTGCTCCCACTTAAAGGGCACAATGTACAGGTATGTGGCCCACCTCTTGGGTGCAGGACACAACTACAAGAGGGATTGTACCTAACAAACGCAAACATTGCAACCTTGTTGTTTATGCCCTCTCATTAACCTGAAATAAAAAAAAAAACTATAATTAATAGAAAATATTAAGTAATAACTCCCAAGCTAACATTCATGATGGTTGCTCTCTCAGGAACTTTGTGATTGACATATAAGCCAGGTGTGGTGGCTCACGCCTATAATCCTAGCACTCTGGGAGGCCAAGGCAGGTGGTTAGCTTGAGCTCACTCATTCAAGACCACCCTGAGCAATAAGTGAGACCCTATCTCTACTAAAAATAGAAAAAACTGAGGCAAGAGGATTGCTTGAGCCCAAGAGTTTGAGGTTGCTGTGAGCTATGATGCCACGGTACTCCATCCAGGGTGACAGCTTGAGACCGTCTCAAAAAAAAAAAAAAATTAACATATATAGGCCATAAAGCATGGCCACCCTGTATACTAGCCAGGGCTTCTCAATCTCTGTACGGTTGGGCTCAAGAAAAGAAAATTTGAGCTTTTGGGCTCAAAAATTCTTCATCATGGGGAACTCATTGCAGGATGCTCAGCAGTGTCCCTGACTTCTAACTGCTATATAGCACATCACAGTGATGACTTCCAAAAATGTGTATGAGACACGGATGAATATCTCACAGAACAGTGAACATCACCCCCATTTAAGAACTACTTGGAGACTAATCGATGGCTGCCATCATCTTTGTCATGTTACTCTTGCCTGCCTAAATGTCCCATCAACTCTGTCCACCATGTAACTAAATGACAAAGCAATCACATCTAATAAAGCTCCCTTAAAATGACTTCTTTCCTTGCTGTAAATTTATCTCTGGGAAGAGAGACACTTTCTGTCATGTTTACCTCCGTGATCTCAGTGCCTGGCACACAATGGATAAGGAATGAATGATGATTGAATGAATAAGAGAATTAACACCTTTGAGCTTTTTTATTTATTTTTATTTTATTATTATTATTATTTTTGAGCCTCAAGCTGTCACCCTGGGTAGAGTACTGTGGCATCACAGCTCACAGCAACCTCCAACTCCTGGGCTCAAATGATTCTCCTGCCTCCACCTCCCAAGTGGCTGGGACTACAGGTGCCCGCCACAACGCCCAGCTATTTTTTGGTTGCAGCTGTCACTGTTGTTTGGTGGGCCCAGGCTGGATTCAAACCCGCCAGCTCAGGTGTGTTGGCACCTTAGCCACTTGAGCTATAGGTGCTGAGTCTTTTTTATTGTTTTGAATAATTCTGGGTAGCATTTAGAGTTCCTCAGTCTTTGACTCTAGGCAACACATAAAGGAAATAAAGACTGATGTCTCTCTCTCTTTCTCTGTCTCTCTGTCACACACACACTATACTTACATACCATAAGGAAATAACCATAAGGAAACAGGGTCAGCTGTGCCCAGCTCCAACCAACCTAAGCTCCAGTTATCGGGGGAAGGCAGGAACACTACTTCCACAGAGCTTCAGGGCATGGAGACACCATGGGCAGGATTCAGCACCAACGACCTAGCTGGAGAAGTAGTCCAAATCGTCAGTAAGCAAACCTTGGGAAGAGAGGAGCAGAACCAGCACAGTGACAGAGCAGGGCAGAGACCAGAGGTTAGATGTGGAAGCAGTCCAGGAAAATCCCACAGAAAGCAGATGGGCGCTTGACTAGAATTTAGTATGTTTCAAACAACTTGGGATATGGTCGTTCAAAGGGCCCAAGTTGGAATGAGACCCAGATTCTGTCATCTCTTGTTTGAAGTAACCCTGACAGTTTGGGGGTAGGTTGTTGGGTTTTTTGTTTGTTTTTGAGACAGTCTTACTCTGTTGTCATAGCTCACAGCAACCTCAAACTCTCGGACTCAAGTGATCCTCTTGGCTCAGCCTCCCAAGTAGCTGGGACTACAGGCACTCGCCACAACACCCATCTATGTCTTTTTTTCTATTTTCAGTAGAGACAGGGTCTCACTCTTGCGCAGGCTGGTCTCAAACTCCTGAACTCAAGCAATCCACCCACCTCGGCCTCCCAAAATTCTAAGATTACAGGCATGAACCATCACACTTGGCTTCCATTCGTTTTGTTTTTGTTTTTGTTTTTTGAGACAGCGCCTCAAGCTGTCACCCTGGATAGAAAGCTGTGGCATCACAGCTCACAGCAACCTTCAATTCCTGGGCTCAATTGAGTCTCCTGACTCCGCCTCCCAAGTAGCTGAGACTACAGGTGCCCACCACAATGCCTGGCCATTTTTTGGTTGTAGCTGTCATTGTTGTTTGGTGGGCCCAGGCTGGATTCGAACCCGCCAGCTCAGGTGTATGTGGCTGGCTCCTTAGCTCGTTGAACCACAGGCGCCGAGCCAGCTTCCATTAGTTTTAATCAATATACTTTCTCTTCATCCAGGTCAATGATAAACATGGTGAACAAAACTTTTCCTTAGAAACGACTATAATTTCCCTAGTGGCCCATTAAATAAAGATATTAATTATATAGAGATCAACCTAAATACACTAGGAAATACAACATGAATCATGAAGTTCAGCAAGCAGAATTATCATGCGAACATCATTTCAACCATTTTCATATGAACACAAAAATGATGCAACTGTTTTAGGTGATTACATGCTATTTCCAAAGCACACAAAAGAGGATTCTTAAATCCCTAGTTATTTGCTACTGAGATAGAAATTGGTAAAACAAATACACAGCTCTCTCATGTCAAGTCGGTTATACTCACCCAATGCACACGTTAACCATTTACTCAATTTTTTTTTTTTTTTTTGAGACAGCGCCTCAAGCTGTCACCCTGGATAGAGTGCTATGGCATCACAGTTCACAGTAACCTCCAATTCCTGGGCTCAGGCAAATCTTTTGCCTCCGCCTCCCAAGTAGCTGGGACTACAGGCACCCACCACAATGCCCGGCCATTTTTTGGTTGCAGCCATCATTGTTGTTTGGCGGGCCTGGGCTGGATTCGAACCCGCCAGCTCAGGTGTACGTGGCTGGCGCCTTAGCCCGTTGAGCCACAGGAACTGAGCCTCAATTTTTTTTTTTTTTAAACAGTCTCACTTTGTCACCCTCTGTAGGGTGCTGTGCTGTCATAGTTCACAGCAACCTCAAACTCTTGGGCTCAAGCTATCCTCTTGCCTCAGCCTCCTGAGTAGCTGGGACTATAGGAGCCTGCCACAATACCTGGCTATTTTTAGAGACAAGGTCTCACTCCTGCTCAGGCTGGTCTTGAACCCATGAGCTCAGGCAATCTACCCGCCTCAGCCGCCCAAGTGCTAGAATTATAGGTGTGAGCCACCATGCCCGGCTTTATTCTAGTTCTTATTTCTCTGGGTATGATTTTTAATTCCTTATTTGTAGCTTACTATCTTATGAACTGTGCTTATTAGGTCACTAAAAATCTTTATGAAATGAGGCAAAGTATGAACAAAAATTGAATAAGACAATGATCAAAATTGCATATTACATAAATGACATTGTAAAACAAGAGGCAGGATCAGCCTTAGTAATCAGTCAAATAGTATAATGGAAAAGACATAAGCTTCAGAGAGTTCACAAACAACAGTAATGTTTTTGTTGTTTGGAAGGCTTTTTGAGTTTTAGGATTTCCGATAAAAACAGAGAACCCCCTTTGAGGGTTAATAATTTAAGGCTTTGTCAATTTGCAGCTGATGGAAGACTAATTCACATGTATGGAGGATTATGTACAGGAAAGGATGCTAAAAAGAAGATACAGAAAGAGAAGGCAAGTGTGTCAAGGATCAATCTCACTGTGCAATTTATTTATTTATTTATTTATTTTTATTGTTGGGGATTCATTGAGGGTACACAAAACCATGTTACACTCGTTGCATTTGTTAGGAAAAGACCCTCTTACAATCGTGTTTTGCCCCCAAAAGGTGTGGCACACACCAAGACCCCAAGACCCCAAGACCCCACCCCCCTTACTCCTTCCCTCTCTCTGCTCGTCCTTTCCCCACCCCTCCCTCATTCTTCCTACCTCTGCTCTCCCCTTCCTTCACCCCCACTGTGTCAATAATTGTCATTAATTGTCCTCATATCAAACTTGAGTACATGGGATTCATGCTTCTCCATTCTTGAGATGCTTTACTAAGAATAATGTGTTCCACTTCCATCCAGGTTAGGACAAAGGCTGTAAAGTCTCCATTTTTTTTAATGGCTGAATAGTATTCATGGTGATATTCTACATTTAGTAAGTTTCACCAGTACCCTTCTAAGATGCACCGTAGGTGTGATCTCACCAACAGCCCTAATATGAAGCTAATTTATAGCTTTCATATGAAGGCTAAAACCCAAATATAGCATCTTTCAATTTTCTTAAAGTTGGGGGAAAATCAAGTCTAGTTTATAGATATGTATTAGTTGAGCTTTATAGTGTTTAAAACATAGTGGGATTTCTCTTAAAAATGTTAATTTCTAGCTGGGTACAGTGGCTCACACCTATAGTCCTAACATTTAGGGTGACCAAGGTGGGAGTATCACTTAAGGCCAGGAGTTTGAGACCAGCCCGGGCATCTTAGCGAGACCCCGTCTCTACAAAAGAGTAAGAAAAATTATCTGAGTATGGTGGTGCACGCCTATAGTGTTTGTTACTGGGGAAGTGAGGTAGAAGGATTGCTTGAGGCCTGGAGTTCAAGGCTGCAGTGGGTTACGATCACACCACTGCATACTAGCTGGGCAACAAAGACTCTCTCTAAATAATACAAAAATTGAACAAAATAAAATTTCCAACTACTTTTAGAAAATTATTAGATCTGGCTGCACCAAGCCCAGGGTTTTGTGTGGCAGGGCAGTAACTGGTGCTGCTGGGTGGTTTCTTTCTGCTTTCAGATGTGCCCCACCTCACTCCGTGAATGCATGCCTAGGCTTCTACACTCACTGGTATAGGAACAGAATTTGGCCAGGAAAGCCTAGATCAAGAATTTTCACATCAAGTTCTATGTGGAGAGGGTTCTGGACCAAAAGCCTCAGAAATCAACGGAGCAGTCTGGGTGGCCGAAGAAAGCAGCGTCACCTAACAGCATGAACACATCACTCCTTCCATATGGGTAGCTTGTCAGGACGTGGACTGAGCCTCCTCCTTCCCACAGAGGACTCTCACCAGATGAGGGGCTTCCTGAGGGCAGAGACTGTAGATTTCTGCTTTTATATTATTTCCAAAGAAAGGTATTAGCGAGGACATGCATAATGACAGCAGACACTCAGTAACATTTTAGGAATCTTGGCCACACACCAACATCCATAAAAACTACTGGTAAGAAAATATTTCACTCAGAAGCCTGCGGGCTATTAGTGGCCAACCTGTTACAGTGCTGCTGATCATCTTGGCCAACCAATCACAGATCAAGGCAGGCTGGGGCAAGAACAACACCTCATGTCCAGAAGATTATGATGCTTAATTGACTAAGATGAATCTAATTAGGAGACACTTACATGTGGCTCACATGACATCATCATTATAGGATATGTCCTTGTCATTGATAGAGGAGAAGAAAATTCCAATTCTGGTCTCAGCTGCACCACCAACTCCCTCTGCAAGGTTGGGTAAGACGCTTAACCTATCAGCCCACAGGCTTCATTGATCAATTAGAGATGATTGTCCTTGCCATGCCTGCTTGGCATGAAGGTTGCGATGAGACAATAAGATGATAATAGGAAGGTTTTGAAAAATATTAAGAAGTACTAAAATGATATTAACGTACTATTTGGGAACTGTCCTGTTATTTTTTTCCCTAGAGACATCTTCTATACTTCAAGATCATCTAGTCTATTTGTTTTTTGTTTTTTTTCCCAATTATCTCTCTTTACTTGAAGCTTTCCTTTACCCCATCCTGGAATTCTTAAAACTGTGGAGCTTGACTTTCCTTAAAGACTCCGGCCGCAAAACACACACAGCTGAGGCCTACAGGACTTCCACAGGAGCAGGGATGGCCCTTCCCTGCCTCCTTCACCCTGGGCAGAAAATCAAAAAGCTCTGCCCTGGAACTGGCCTCAAGTAGGAGCTCAGTTTGTGTTTGCTGAACAAATGAGTGAGTGACTCAGGGATGTGGGTGTGTCCCTGGTTAAGGAAGAGTCCACTGGGGAAGAGAG
This sequence comes from Arctocebus calabarensis, assembly GCA_963573935.1. Taxonomy (NCBI): domain Eukaryota; kingdom Metazoa; phylum Chordata; class Mammalia; order Primates; family Lorisidae; genus Arctocebus; species Arctocebus calabarensis. Next base: position 4,018 of record CAUYON010005088.1, on the reverse strand, counting down.
GAGGTGTCACAGGTCCAGCAGCCAAGTTTTGCCCAGTGGGATGGCGCAGGGAGCTGAGAGCAAGGGCCTGGTCTGGGGCTTAGGGAGAGAGTGGCCTTCTGCTCTGCTCTGCTGTGAGGAGGAACCCCAGGCCACCCCCAGTGATGTGAGAACCAGCTGAGCAGTGTAAATAGATTAATAATAGCCTATAGGTGGCAGGGTTGAGAAACTGGACACCTCACCTGCCCCTTGACAGAAGGGCCTCCAGAGCCACCGTGCATGGATTCACCGTGGGAAATGAAGGAAAAACATTCACTTCATTTTTTAAATTTTGGATTAATATGAGGGCACATACGATTAGGTTACATTGTTTCCATTTGTAAGATAAAGTCCAAGATGTAGCTGAGTCCTTCACCCAGGTAGTGTGCCTGTTGCATGGCAGCTTACCAAACTCCCTCTCCTCTCCCCCCTTACTTGAATTAATTGTGTTTTTCTCTTGTGTGGGCCTATAGTTGTGAATCTATTGGCATCAAGTTAGTGTTGAGTACATGGGATGGTTGCTTTTCCATTCTTGAGATACTTTACTAAGGAAAATGTTCTTCACTTCCTTCTAGGCAAATACAAAAGATGTAAAGTCTCTAACTTTTTATGGCTGAATTATATTCCATGATATATATATATATATATATATATAATTAATCCATTCATGGATTGATGGGCACTTGGGTTATTTCTACATGCTGGCTATTGTGAATTGAGCTGCTATAAATATTCACGTGCAACTGTCCTTATGATAAAGCAATTTTTTTCTTCTGGATTGATAGCTAATAATGAGATTGTAGGATCAAATGAAAGATCTGCTTTTAGCTCTTTGAGGATTCTCTATACTTCTTTCCAAAGAGGCTGTAACAGTTTGCTGTCCCACTAACAGTGCCTACGTGTTCCCTTCTCTCCACACCCAAAGCAGCATCTGTGCCTTTGGGACTTTGTGATGTGGGCTATTCTCGCTGGGGTTAGGTGATATCTTGGGGTGGTTTTGATTTGCATTTCTCTGATGATTAGGGACGATGAACATTTCTTGATGTGTTTGTTGGTCCTTCATTGGTTGTCTTGTGAGAAGGTTCTATTCATACTTTCCTAATGATTAACAGGGTTGTTTGTGCTTTTCTTATTGATAAACTTTCACTATAAAGACACCTGATTTCATTCTGGATTTGTTTTTCATTTCTTTGGTGTGGGAGGGAGGCAGACAAGAAGGCTTCCATGTTCTGCTTAGGTACAAAAAAAACTCCAACTAATTGGATTCAGCTTTGAAAACAATAGGAAAAATAAGATGAAGTGCTCCCCCCCACCCTGGCTCTGTGAGTGGTGAGGTGTATGTGGGAGGTAGGATGCAGTCAGCTTCCAATGTGTTCCAAAGTGAGACCCACAGGTCCTGCTGATGAATTGCATGTGGATATGAAAGAAAGAATAAAGTCAATGGTGACTCCAAGGCTTGAGGGCTAGGCAACTAGGAGGGTAGAGTCACCAATAACTAAAGGGAGAACAAGAAGGGCTGATGGGGCTTGTGGAAGGGAGGGGTCTGGTTTTAGATGTTTTAGATTGAGAAATCTATTAGGCATCCAAGTCAAGATGTCAAGTAGACAGCTGGATATGAGCATGGAACTGTGGAAAGTGGTCCAGGCCACAGACACAAATTTGAGAGTCATTGAATTTATATTATTTGCCTGTTGGTAGATCCAGAAGGACAAAAACCTGTGTCTTACACATCTTTGAATTCCCACTGATCTAGGAGTAGCTTGCTTACCCATTGTAAACATTCAGTTATATTTCCTGAACAGATGAATGTATCTGTCCATGAAAATAAAGTCAAGATTAGTTGATCACAATGCCCCCAACACACACACACACACACACACACACACACACACACGCACACACACATGTGCACGCATCAATAATGGCGAAAGCATGAGCTCTAGAATGACTTGACCTAGACAAGGTCCTGGTTCTGCTGCTTATCACGGGGTAAGCCCCAGAGAGTCACTTAACCTCTCCTACCCAGTTTCCCCATCGGCAAAATGACAATAATCTCAATAAATACCCCAAAGAGGTAGTAAGTGTGAAGTGAACAAGCACATTATAGATGGTAATGACCAGTTTTGAGACTGAGCCAAGGACTGGTAAGGACATGCATTCTGCCCCTCAGGCCTATTGCTGTCTTCTTGTCCATCTGAAGGACTTTGAGTCTTATAGGGACCCCAACAGCTGGGATTCAGAGTACAGTCTGGGAGGCGTCTACCTGGCCAAATACTTCCACTGCTAACGGGCCAGTTTAACATCATCACCCCCATCCCACACCATCACACAGGTGCTTTCCTGGAACACCTCAGCCCTGGGTGGGCTGAGTTTTCCATCCTCTCACTCCCTATAGCTTTGGCCTCCAAAGAATCAATAGTTATGTAACATTGGGGTGAAGCTAGAGAAGACCAAGGCATTTACTCATAATTATTTTTATTTTAAAATATAAAGAAAAGTTGTTCGACATCATTATAAATAAGTGATATCAAATTAAAACCACACTGAGATACCACTACTATTCTATAGTAGTAGCTGCAGTAGAATAGCTGACAAATTATTTTACAAAAAACAAGTACAAGATCCCAAATAATACTACATACTGACAAGAATGTGGGGTGATTGAAACTCTCATGTATTTCTTGTGGGAATATACATGGTAAGCTACTTTGGAAAGAGTCTAACAGTTTCATATAAAGGTAAATATACACTTGTTATATGATCCAGATCCTAAGTATTTACTGTAAAGAAATGAAAACTTAGTTTATGTAAAAACATCTGGCTAGGTCCCTATAGCAGCTTTATTTATAACTGCCAAAAACTAAAAACAACCCAGATGTCCTTCAGTCAGTAAAAGGACTGAAAACTATGGTACACAATGGATGGGCTAGTACTCAGCAAGGAAAAGGAATAAAGTATTAAATCAAAAAATAAATGGGGAAATCTGAAATATATTTTATCAATGAAAGACGCCAGAGCCAAGAGGCTCCATAGTGTATAAATCCATATGTATGGCATTCTATAGAAGGCAAACTATAGGAACAGAGAACAGATCAGTGGTTGTCAGAGGTTGGGAGAAGTTTGAGGACAAAGAGGCAGCATGAAGGAACTGGGGGGTGATGAGCTGTTCTGGGGTTCATACACATCTCTATGCACTGGTGAAAATACATTACAAAGAATGAATTTTGCAGTGTGTAAATTTTTAAAAATCAATTAGGATATGGGATGAATTATAAATAGGACACAAACTATAACAAACGAACTTAACTATATTATAAGTGAATAACATCACCACATTCAAGGAGTGGTGAGAAAGGAACTAACCTAAGTAAGGAAGCAGTATTTTGACTGGATATTGTAAGATTAAAGAAAAAGGAACTGTGTACAAATAATGTAGTTAGTAAATTTGTTTCTCACGGGAATGAGCATTAGCAATTCTGAAAACAAACAATAAGTAAACATATTAGAGATAAGGAGAGCCTAGTTTCTTTTTTTTATTGTCTTTATTATTAAATCATAGCTGTGTACAATAGTGCAATCAAGGGGTACAATGTGCTGGTTTCATATGCAATCTGAACTATTTTCATCAAACCGATTAACATAGCCTTCCTGGCATTTTCTCAGTTATTATATGAAGACATTTGTATTCTGCATTTAGTAAGGTTCTCCTGTACCCTTCTAAGATGCACCGTAGGTGTGGCCCCACCAATGACCCTCCCTTCACCCCAACCTCCCCCCTCCCCTTCCTGCCCTTGCCCCTTTCCCCATATTTTTGTGCTATAGTTGGGTTATACCCTTCATATGAAAGCTATAAATTAGCTTCATAGTAGGGCTGAGTACATTGGATGCTTTTTCTTCTATTCTTGAGATACTTTGCTAAGAAGAATATGTCCTAGGAGAGCCCAGTTTCTTTCTATCAGAAAAAGAAGTTACAAATAAAAACGGGGAAGGCTAGAATGAA